>OMNM01048641.1:0-21904 GCA_900302745.1 Parablennius parvicornis
TTGCACTGTTACAAATTTTCACTCAAACTAGACTTTAAATTGCCAAATATATTGAAAGTAAAAGATAAATGTGGCAACAAATTGGTTACCTGTTTTGTTTCTTATATAAGTTTCACATTGGCATTCATGTCAGGCTGAAAATTGCTACAAAGTTGCAACAAACAACTTTTGTGGCTTTTAGTCTATTAGCTGCTGGTAAATAGGATGGAATAATTGCAGCTTATGAAAAGATTTTTAAATTGATCATGATTTTGCTGACAACAACCATATTAATAGCATATAAATTACTGCAGTTTACGTAAAAACTGCATTCCCTTTGGTAGCAATCAGCAGCCCCTTTAGACTATTGAGATTTTGAATCAAAACCATTTAACATCCCTCTTTCATCTCACTGGTACGACACAGCACACATAAATACAGACAACAAAACTCCACATCCCTAACCCCCAAATTAACTCCCACTTGCAATTACAGCCGAGGAAATATGAGCAATTGTCATGACACATATGAAAACCTTACATTGATTTGTAGGATAACTTCATATTTTCTGTTAACACCACAACGATCAATTGTAGGCGTCTTCTCGCAGCAAGTGTTAATTGTGCCGAGGGGTGAAAATTACCAGATGTGTGAACACGGGGTTCACACTGGAAAGCTGCAGTGTGACTTATTGACCAGTTCATCCATTTCCAAGTACTGCCATTTTAGATTTCAGTGTAATTACAGCCTCGCTGGGCAATCTACGCCATCGACCGCCTCCTTCAAACAAACAACTCCCTCCAGGCTGGGTTTTGCTGGTGCTGGCTGCCACAAGCAGAATGGCAAGGGCGTGAAACATGCTCAGTGTGTGAAAGGTTGGAGACAAAGACGCCTGTATTCGCACAAACAAACAAAGTGAAAGTGTGTACTTCCACTCCGCGGTACATAAGAGACTAGAAAACTCCCGGCGAATACCGAGACAGTATATCTAAGATCTGCTGTAGGTCGGAATTTGTTTCACTTAATTGCTATGCTTTATGCGTTCACTCCACTTTGTTGCATTAAGCCAAGAGCCTCATTTCATAGCATGGGGTACACTTCCCAGACTGCAGGGTGTCAGGCCTGCTTCAAAGACAAGAAGGCAGATATCTCTTATTGTCACTAGCATGACACACACAAAACTTTGATTTGAGTGCATGCTTAAATCAAGGTGCTTCTTTTTGTAGGATTTCTTTGGAAACTAAAAGAAACAATCACTATATACACATATGTGCTTTAATACTTATGAATCATTATCAAATAAGCCTTGAGATGCTGTAGCTCATATCTCATACATCGAATCAGTGATGACTCAACTATCTGAGTAATGTCCCATCACAACCCCTCTCTGTATTGGAGATCCTTTAAACATTTTATTCTATTTTAAGTGAGGAAAAGGCCACAGTCAGTCTAAGTATAATCACAGAAAACCAACTTGGGACCAAGAAAAGATTTGGACTTGTGTGACACTGGGTTTTTATTCAGATCATATGAAGGTTTAAAGGAAGAACAGCACCAAATCTACTACAACTATCCCCCAAATTGCAGTGTACTGCTACATGGCTTAAACTGGAAAAATGACGGTCTTCAGCAAATGTCCCTGACTGTGGTCTACATGGTGCTGATGTCTGATCAATGTATGCATAGATGAGACAGGGGCAGAATAAATATACAGACAAAATGATGGAAAGTGAATATACAGCTATTTCAATTAATAGGAAACTAGGATCTCTGGCTAATTCTCCTCCTCATACTTTATTCTGGCTAGCATTACAAAGATTAGACAATCATTCTTTTTTGACAATATTGTAGAGATTATTTATGTTCACACTAAGGGAATAAACAGTCTGACTTCAAATAAATTATAAATATTGTAGCCTTAAATTACACATTGAGTGTTTTTAGGAATTGATGTGAAACTTTCATATAGTGAATAATAACTAAAGGGCTTATCCTTCCCTCTAAAAGGTGTTTTTTATTTTAGAATTATCAACCTGCATGAAGTCTATGATTGCCTGACTGAGTTCAGAGATCCATATTCACATAAAAACACTCTCTCGCTCTCCTCTTCTGTGCTGCTTTTTTCCTTCCTTGGAGGAAATGAACATCGTACCTTGGCAGAGTGAGGCTGACGGGGCAGAGCACAGAGCGATCCTAACGAGCTGAGCTCAGGGCTGTTTTGGCTTCGCTCTCCGTCAGCATGTATGGTGGGACAGAATACTCACGGCAGCACAAAGATGCACTCCAAACAGTTTGACACACTCAAGACACTCAACAAAAAGCATATGGCTCGAGATCTGAGACGTTATTCAAATATCTTACTGGCTCTAGTCAAGGTGTTTTCGTATTTGATTCAGTTTGTACGTCACTGAAATTAGTAACAGTGGGATTATTGCCTTGTCATAACATTAAAAAAACTTTCCTACATTTATAACTCTTGTATATTTAGTGCTGACTTGGCATAACGGTTCTCATCCTATTGACTTCAATAAAATGTTGGAACATCAACGGACTGGCAGAGATCCAACAGACCATAGAAAACAATCAAAATGAGAGCCCTTACAAAAAAATATCCTGTTAATCCCACCTTTAATATGAGTAGTATTTGAGACTGCAGTTAAGGATTTCAACATAATCTCGCCTGTAATTTACCACTTTTTGTCCGAAACCGAAGACAAATCAAAGACATAATTGATTGGGGAAGTAAAAAAAAAAACCCAAGTGTGTCTTCTCCTTCATATCCTATTGTGGTGAAATAAATGGATTTGACAAGCTTTCCAAAGCCTTTTATTGTGCTCACCAGTGGTAATGCCCACATTATTGGAAGCTGTGATAACTGCCTCTGTCAGCACAATGTGGCAAGAGGAGGAGTGAGCTTTTCCAGAAACAGAATAAAAAAATGGCTTGTAACACAACTGCTGAAGGTTATACAGGGAGAGAAAAAAAAAAAAAAAGAAATAGTCTTGGTTTGATTTGTTGCATTTCTCCAAGACCAACGATTGCTATCTGTATTTTGAGCTGGAAAACTCGGATTTCCACACCTCGAGTAAATTGATTCTCTTTTCTGCTACAAATGGTTACAAGAGAGACAGCAAACTCCTGAAGGGAACCACATAATGGTACGGTTGCCTATTCATCGTAGAGATGCCTATGTCTGTCTGGACCACTGTGGTGATGTCACTGGTGAAACCTTCCTCAGAGCACATCTGGGACTTATTAACACAATGAAAAGCCAGGATATTAGGACTTGATTCTTCATCATTGAGGCTCATCGTAAATCCAAACCCTTCCAACGGTCAGAACCTTACACTTCATCACTGAGACGCAAACCTTTCCAGTAAACACACAATAGTTAATATGTATTCTGTAAATTGTGGTGTTAATCATATTGTATATTTAAAATGGAAGAACACGCAGAATAAATCTAGATTAATACCAACATAAAATCAAATACAAAATAGATTATACAGTCCGTAAAACTTGCAACTGGCTCCTTATACACTGCCACACATTCTGCAAACAGTCATGCTGTTTTATGACAGCCATTAACCAGACAAGGCAGCATGCGACTGCAGGGATCTGAGAGATGGAGATCTCTGGCTGGGAGAGACATGACTTCAAAGCAGTCAGGATCAATGATGCCGTTTGCCTATTGATCCTCTCTACCTCTCTTGAGAGAGTGATCCATCAATAGGGCTCAGCTATGGGCTGGAGAGGGATTAGGCACTCAGCTTTAATCTAAGTCCCTTACTAAATTTCTGCTAAATCCCCTTTGTAATGAGATGTATAGCATTCATTTAGGTGTTAGAAGAAATTCCTGCGGAGTCTCCTTATGAACTGAACAATTGTTTACCCAAGGAGGAAAGGAAGGATTACTGTCGTCTGGTTCATCAAACTATATTTTGTGTGCTTAGGTAAGTGATCAAAACTGGGAATAAAAAGATAGGCCTCAAGAAGTACAGTGCAAACCTGACAAAGGCAACTTGTGCTTTCCCCCAGAGGGAAACAAAGCACAGCTACAAATTGTCTCACTTTATCCACCCTTCAAGGTTCAGTGCATGACAACAGCTAAACAAGGACCTAAATGGCGACATAGAAATTCAAGGCAAGATTTACAAGCAGGTCAGATAAATTCCAAAGAATAAAACTCAAGAGAGAGAGAGAGAGAGAAAAAAAACAACCTTTGCCCACATTTGATGATAAAATCCTTCACTGTCTCTGGATCCCAGGCATATTTATGCAGCAGAACCTTTGTGTTGATTTAATTCCAAATCCAAGGTGTACAAGAAAGAAGACTATCTGGAGGTCATGGATTTCACACTGAAGGAATTAAAAGGTCACTTCCGCACATTAAAATGTGCCCGGCTAATATCTAACACTTTGCTTCAAGCATAATAAAGAAACCACCTCTTGCTTTCCCTCGACTTCTCTTATAATAACTGCTTCTCTGTTTTGCAGTGGACCTCTCCTGGCATTCTGGCTGAGCCCTACATGAACGATGTAGCAGAGGGCAAAAGGCAGGTAAGAAATGATCTCAAATACAACTTACTGCTATTGAATGTACAAAGACTTTGTGATATTGATTCTCTTTGTTCTGACAAGGAAACCACCTCCGGTTGGTGATCCGTCTGTTCGCCGGTGGGATTCAGTAAACAACGCTTCCTCTGGAAATGAGTGAACTTATACTGGCCTCTGCGATGGGGCATATGTGAAAGATTACAGTGGAAATGGCAGCTGCAGCTACACTGTGGGATGCAACAGCAGGCAACTTCACTCTTCTCTTCAAAATCTGGAGAATTCAAGTGCGTCTGCACAGAAATGAATAGAACAGAATTAAAATTTATCGGAAAAAAACTTCAGCGAACCCTGGCGAGTGATTACAAACAACCATATAAACCTTGTACCCCTCTTGGGGAAATAAACAAACTTCAATTTTAAGCTCATAATCAGAGCTCTATTTGTCATCTATCGGTGGTGTATGGAAGGAAGTAGCCACAGCGAGATAGCATGCAGCTCTGATGTTAGCGGTTAAGGGGACTCCTAATAGCAGCTATCAGGGGCCCGGCTGGATGGCAGCCTGCTGCCTCAGTCTCTCCTATTGATCAGACTTGGGATCTGTGATTGCCAGGAATAGCAGTTGATTCCAGAAGTTATTAGCAATGCTGGCCACACTCTGAATCAGGATAAAAACACACCCCCTTCTCGAGTGTGGAGGACAAAGAAAGAGGAAATACTGGGACGGAGAGGCTGATAACAATGAATAGGGGCTACTGTAATTGCGGTGAATCGTGAATGTGTGGGTCTTCAGATTGCCAAATGTGGGGATAGCGGGACTGCAAGATTGATTGAACACATTTTCACATGGCAGCCGGCTCTCTCTCTCTCTCAAAAAAAAAAGGACATTTGCATTGACACTGTGCATAAAATTAAGTGCAGACTCTCTGAAGTCACAAGGGTAAAGAGTACAACAAGCTCCAAAGGCTTTCAGTGCAGCAGCTGTGCGTAGGTGATAGCAAATTCATTTAGTTGACAGAGATGATTAACTAAATACAAACAGCAGAGGAGAGACACAGTATTTACTCGTGTTTTTGGCAAATAAACAAGGATAGATCTACCAAATCCCTTCAGAGATGGAGACAACTAAATGTGACAAAACAAGATTACCCTGACCAGTGTTTTAATATGAATCGCATTAAATGCGCCATTAAACCAAGACATTCAGGATCAAGCCAAAAATACTCTTCAAAAGCTGATGATCTTGCCCTGAATGAAGTACTAATAGTGATTCCCATTCCTCCTCAGGAAATTTAGTGGTGCTCTTGAGGCAATTTTGCAGACAACCACATCTTTCTCCTCTTTCATTCCGACTGGCAAAATGAGCTCCACATAAAATGTGTTTCAGGGCCCAGTGCCTCTTGTAGGCTTCCATTTCTTTATGGGCTTTCCAGCTGCCAGCCGCTGATAACAAAAGCCATTGGCTCCTGAAGAGCACTCTATACTGCCACAGCCAATGGCTGTCATCCACCGCGTCATCTCATTACCATAACAAAGGATGTTTATCTGCAAGATTTTCATCACAGCACAAATACGTCTTTCTATGTCATCCTACTCATCCCATCTAAGGAAGGCCCCTTAGTCCTCCCTAATTTAATATTTACATTCCAACACCAGCGCACCTCGTTTGATTTTGTCAGTTTTGTCAGTTTGGACAGGTGTGTGATATGCTAATGATGATGTGACAGTGGTTTTTCACTAAAGTCACATCAAATGTTCTTTACATGTTCCTCGACTGCAGACGATCACTATTTATTTTTAGTGCTGCATGACAAGACTTCAACAGTATGTTAGATGCTTGGTTTTGCATAAGCTGTGGCCCTCCGTCTGTGTTACCAACAAAGTGATGTGACGACTGTGGTGCTCAAAGTGTATTAGTTACATTTGACAAGTTTACTAAACAGACAGAATCTATTCAAATAAAGTGGAAGTAGAGGTGCCAACTAAACCTCACAACTGGAGCAAATTATTTTGATACCACACCATGAGAAGAGAAGACACCAAATGCCAAAACGAGCAAGACAACGCAGGGTCAGATCCAATCCCTCTGTGACAGAAATGAAGGGTTTAGTTTTGAAATGGGCCAGGGGATGTGTGCATGTGCATCATATGCACATGTGATTCTGTAAAACTGGAAAAAAAGATCAAACTGATTATTTTCTCTTGGGAAATGAATACTTGGACTTACTGATAACATTACCAGAATGGCATTCCATATATTATACACACATGCACGCACACTGTACTACTACGCTGTGACTTCGGTGCTGTGCAGCTCTCTGCCACAGATACTGTCAACACAACGCAGTTTGTGGTGGAAGGTCAGCTTAAGAGGCTTAGCACATTGTCATGCCAGCTCAGATCATGATACATGCACTGACACACATTCGCCACATGCAGCGAGGTTTCAAGATACCTGGACTTTGTCGTCAAACACATATCTTCTTATGTTATTTGCATGTTGAATATTTGTTTACGTTCGCTCCCCAAAGTGTCCACTTTGGTAAATCACATGATTTCACAAACAAATGATCAAGAGAAATGTGGTCACAAGGGTCCTATTTCAAAACAGTATTTGTAACAAACAGATTCCATAGAGCAGAATTATATCTAATTGGGTTAAGTTTAGCACAGCAGAGGTTTAGAGGAACATCTGATACGCTGCATGCACACAATGTCAGTTTTAGTTTGGAGTGCACAGTTGCTGCGAGGTGTAATTGGGGAAACGTAGCCTCTGTGTTGTGTTTTTGTTTTGCACACTGGACAAACAATGTTTTACCCAACTCACCATGTCTATATCAGATGTTAAAGGTTTTATACTTATGATAAATAAGATAACTGGAAGAAGATAAGTGACAAGTTCTGAATATATGAACTGGCTCGGAGCAGATGGGAGAAGTGTGTTTCTGGTTGAGCCTTTGGAAAGCACAGACACACATCTGAGCTGAAGACTGAGTGACTGGTGCTACTTCTCTGCAATCATATGTCTCGCAGATTTTTATTGTTTCATTTAGAAAAACAAAAACAATGAACACAAATATTGAGATATAAGATACATCAGACATTAAAATTGAATTAGAGGGAGAAAAAAAGAGGATTTGCAGATCATGATGGATTTGGTGCTTTCTAATCAATAAACATGATTAAAATATGCAAATAATTTTCTATGAAGGTTAATTGTTTTCCTGAACATCTTGATATTTACGGCACCTGTGCAACTAGGAGAAGAAATCAATTAAAAAAGGTCAATCACTAAAATGAAGCGACGCTTCCCTTGCGCTCAAAATGAAATCTTGATGTTGTGCTGCCAAATTAGCTGCTTCGCATAAACCACATTGCATCCCTGTAGCTATTATCCTCCTGACCTTCATTAGAAAACGTTGGACGTGATGTAGACTTCTTGTTTATAACAACTTGAAGCTGATTACTTTGCTTTTCCTACAAATCGTCAAAAACCTATTGGATCAGTTTGATGAAGGAAATAGTTCAAAAAAAAGAAAAGTCTACCTCCCCAATCCTTCTGGGAAATCTCTTCATTGCATGCATGTGACATAACACTCAGCCTCTGTGAAAACCAATGTAGATGCATGAAAAAGCCCACAAGACTCGAGTATAACAAGCTAAAATCAAAGGGTCAAGTAAAGTCCCACAAATCCCTCTCTGCAGCATTGTGCGCCACATAATCAATTCCATAGCTGTCTGCTCCCACGCTGTCTTTGATCAAATATGTATTGAAGCTTTAAAACATTTACGTAGAGAGGTTTTGTCCTGATGTGTTTGCTGTGACGAGTGTGAGCTGAGAAGAGGCTGGCTGGGCCTAACAGATGCAGGACCATGCACACGTGGAGAAGTGTCTACAGCCTGACCTTTTCAAATTTGCAGGACATGTGTGTTTTTCATTCCTCTCCTTTCTTGTGTGCTTCTACCTGCAGTGAGGGTTCGCCTTTTGTCTATCATGCGCTGTGGAGTCTCTGGAGGGCACGGCACTGGATTTGAACTGGATAAACAACGTGTTTCTGCACGATGTTGACTTTGGATGAACATCCGCTGATTGAGCGAAAGTCCCAAAGCAAAGACTGATGCCATGATGACAGAAAAGCTGCTCATGTTTGGCTCCAGTCATGATCATGACACCTTTTATCAATCTTTTAACATGCAACTGTAATCCCCTCATTGGCATGTAGTCTGGGAACCACACTAAAGCTGCCCGGACATCCAGCAGCAATCACCTGCTAAACTGTGCCTACAAATATCAGAGTACACTACTTCTGTAGCTCATCAAGCCTTTTTTTTTTTTAAATACAGGACACAGTATTTTAAGTAAAATATACACTAAAACATGGGCTAAGTATCATTACCTCTTCAAGTATGTAACTATAGGGTACCATCTGTCAGCTACATAATGTTTCTGCTCAGTGCCATACACTGATATTCCAATAGCTGAATGGACAAATCTAATCAGACAAATGCTTATATCTCTGGCCACTTGCTGACATTGACCTAATGACTAGCCACAATGCACTTTGAGATGGATAGTTTTGCATAACCAATAGGAAAAGGTCTTATGTTAGCCCACTTATATCCTTTATCTTGTTTCTCAGGTTGGCTGCCAGATAATGTTTTCACATTCACTTTGTCGTGGGCTTTATCTTTGTGTCACTCACAGAATGAGAGGAATTGGTTATAAAATAATTGGCTTTGTTGTGGCTTCTGGTTCAGGGCTTTGAGTTTTTTTTTTTTTCTCAGAGTGGACAGAAGTTAATCCCCAGAGAGGAAGCATTAGTGCAAGAGAAAGTGTAATTGCTGTCTTATAAGCAGCATGAGGGGGAAAACTGGCAAAGTAAAAGGTCAACTTCTAATATATGCAAGCCATATTATAGCTCTTTAAAGAGGCTGCTTTCTAAATGTTTCAAGGGGAGATTTCAGAAGGATTTAGGAAGTATGGGCTCTTTCGCTAGGGGCAGTACTAGTGCCAAGACAACAGAGCAACTCTACTGCTCCTTCATCAGCAGTCAATCATCTCTGAATAAATAAGATGCAGGCATTGATAGGTAGTATTGACAGGAAGCCAAATCCATTGCCTGCTTATATTTGATTAACCTCAGGTCTGTAAAGACCTCAAAATCAATTTGACAGTTTACCTTTATACTGAAATGCCAAAAGGTGCCTGTCTGTTCTGATTCAAAAGGAGAGAGAAGATATTTAGTGTCCACCTCAAAATTAAAACTTTAGCTTTCAGACAAGCAGTGAGTCTTTCGGCATGTCTGGATGTAAAGAGGAGTGGGACCTATGTACTGTGCTGAGAAATGACTCGATGCTAAAAAAATGCTTCCACACTTACCACCCCACAGTCCCACGGACCCCCTCGCGGCAA
Organism: Parablennius parvicornis; assembly: GCA_900302745.1. Classification (NCBI taxonomy): domain Eukaryota; kingdom Metazoa; phylum Chordata; class Actinopteri; order Blenniiformes; family Blenniidae; genus Parablennius; species Parablennius parvicornis. The sequence continues at coordinate 9,947 of OMNM01048641.1, forward strand.
AACACATCCACTTACCTGCAAGAGAGGAGAGACAAGAAAATCAATGACTGCACACTCAATTATATCACAAGTTACCAACCAAGAGCTTGTTACCTCGGGGAGAGATAGAACACGGCTTTATATCGTCACATTCTTTGCAATAGCTTATTAAGATTTACACTTTAGGGCTTAATAAACTACTTCATTGCATAAACAATACAAACTGAACTGAAAATGGGCACTTGAGAAAACACAGAGGGGTAATTACACCGAATATCATCCTCCTTGTCAACTCCTTCCACGTGCGTTCATCAAAATACAATAATAAGACTGCTATGTCTTTGTAGTGCCACATAAATGACAAAGATCCTTTCAAATACACCCATAACCTTGAGTCTGCTTCTTCAATCAGGACTCCATATGACCAGATATCAATTCCAATTTATCGGCTATAAGGTGATAAAAGTCCAATGTAAACACAAAGGACAAAGAGGAGGGAGCAAAGCCATAATAATGCATGTATTCATCATCTTCCATATCTTGCTGTGAAGGGAGAGTTAATGGGCCAAAAGACCCTGACCTGGTCACACCGCTCACACTCACTGCATGTGCACACATCCACACACAACATCACCTTCACTACCGGCAGGTCTAACTCTGACAGACCGATTTTTCCTCAGCATTGTGAGAAAACACATATCCCAAACAAAAACAAACAAACAAAAAACAGCTGGTGCCATTAGTCATTAGTCTGTGGCAGTACATCTGACCTCATCCAGATATCTGGCGTGGACCAAATGTGGATTAAAAAGATTCACTAATCATGGTCTATAGATAAAGAAAGATGACAGTAAAGGTGCCACAATTTTACCGCCGTAGTGACAGACACTTTATGTTCATCTCATAACACTGAGATGGGGAATGCGGGAGGATATGAGAGAGTTAACGCCAGCGACAAATCAAGGGAATCAGTCAGAGTTGAAAACATGTCACAGCCACAAAATAGCAGTTACTGTTCTGTTTGTAGATTAATAGTTGATTGTCAACAATAGGGTCACCATTAAATAAATAAAAATGTGTAAAACAATCAAAGGGAGCAGAAAAACTTCCATGTTTTCACCATGGCACACTGAAGCAACAAAGGCATCAATTTTCTAAGTAAAGCATTGTTCCATTATTGTGCCTGTAATACAAGGTTTGATCTCCAACACACATGATCTCCAGAGTTCCGCTTTCTATTAAAAGTAAAACATGGTGAGTGATACTGGCTGAGTATGTTAAAGATATATTAACACAGGAGAAAACACAGATCAGTGTGAGAGCAAACGATTAGCATGTTCTAATCTCTCCCTCTGTGTGTGTGTGTGTGTGTGTGTGTGTGTGCGTGTGTCCGGCATGCGCCCAGCATGCGGCCTTTGGTGAGTGACTTCTCGCTGCATAGCTGATCAATAATTAATCATGGGACATGTTCTAATGAGGATGATAATGCACTGTTAGTAAGATAACACCTCAGTGTGAGGTAGTGGGCCACTTCTCTTCATTTAGAGCCACTTGTCACACGATTAGGATTTGTCACTCGGTTGATTAACATATTTCAGCTTATGGCCTTTTCGTGTTCACGTTGTCTACCGTCTACTCATCCTGTGCTGCTGCACAGCTTTTTTCAATTGGACACGCCATCCCTTCTATACTTTGTCCTAACTCACTTCTTGATGCAATCTACTGTAACATGCACTTGATGTGCTTTGAAGGGGGAGTTGCCACATTTCCAGATGCTGTATGACACACGCAGTAAGGACCATTTCTGAGACCATTCATCAGAGGGAGGATGAGCTCTCACCCATCCCCACTACTTGTCTCCTTCGCCTCCTCCCACAGAGCACATCCAGCAGACAGGTTTTAATAGAGCCCATTAATCAGTAGGGTCGCGCAGAATTCATCAGACAGTAATTCACCAGGGAAAGGCGTATCAGGACTTCTGCAGCTTTCGTAATAAGAAAGTGCGAGCATGCATCAAGACATTTCAGCATGGTCATACCTGGACAGCTCAGGACACCCAAACACTCGGAACATTAAAGTTTAATTTAAAATGTGATGTCTTTTGTGTCTCTAAGGCTTGTCTGATTCTGGCAATCTGCTGAGAGTGCCAGGTGATAAATGCCCGCTTCTGTTGACAATAATGATGGCAAGGACTAATAACTGCAAGGACCAGTCTGTCTTTGTCTTTCTGTAGCAGCTCTCTGAGGACCCATTAGATAAAGGTAGACACAGTTAACTCATTCTGAGTAGCACCATTCACGAATACAGGGATGTTATGGGGTAAAACTTGACTACGCATATAGTTACACATATCCCGACATAAAACATACAGACGCTTCACAAAGAAACACAAGTTAAGCACACAGGAGTTCATCTTGTCTGAAAACAATCTTTCTATGACTTGCAGTGAAGCCAGGACCTCTGTTTTCTGAAGACACCTCGGGCTTTTCCAGTGCCATCTGCTACACCAATACCTTCTCACAATGGAGCTGACTAAGGGCCAGTTGGCAAAGAATCTGAGTACAGGGAGACTCGAGAGATGACTGGCAAGAGAAAAACGCAGAAACCCAAGCCGGCCAAGTCTCAGCAAACATAAAATCTGTTCCCTTGAAAGATAAAGACTTTCTGTTTAGGGAAAATCTAACTTAGACATTCCTCCCTATCTGTGCAGGTGCAATAGTTCATTTTTTAAAAAGATTTATCCTTCGGGACATTATGCTATTTCCAGTATGTAACATGTGTCATACATTGCCTTTAAAAACCAATACAGTTAGATTACCGTACAGACTTCGACACAAGCCTCAGACAGGAAAAAATGGAGGAACTGCAGAATTTGTGGATGTGTTTATTTTATCTCGTGCCTCTATAAATTCTGTGTCATGAAAAACACAGCGGCATGAAACAATGGCAATGCATCAGGAGGAAAGATATTAATTTCGAAACTATTACTTTCAGCCAAACGTTATTAGTAGAGTGCCTTGGACCAATCCACATGTGATTTCACATCGAACATAAACAACAACAATGCAATACAGCTGTCAGGCAGTTCAATTCCCAAAGGAGATGCTTATAAAGACAGACGGTTAGGCCATCAATAATTAAAACAGATGTAATTCCCATTAGCCATGGGAGTATACCCATAAATAGTTAATGTGTTCCTTGTGTCCCTTCCCCCGCTCCTCACTTCTCCTCTTATTCCCTCTTTCCTCACAGCTTTTGCTCCTCCTCTCATCTTTCATCTATAGCCTTTTCCTCTCCTCCTCCTCCTGCTCCTCTATTTCTCCTCTACTCACCGTCCCCACTTCAGAGGCAGTGAGCTCCAACACAGACCATGCTATCATACTCATTTTAATGGTCCCAGTGGGGAGGTTGGATGGGATGAAGAAGGAGAGAGAGGGGAATGAGGGGACCCAGAGGGAACGAAGGCCACAATTTACGACTGGGTGCCACGGGACTGGTTAGCCAAAGTGGAAAGCCCTTGTCTCTGCTTTCACTCCATCTTGACAACAATGAATCTCAGACACCTCTTAGCTGACGACTTAATCGAAAAGCCCAACAAGCCAAACAAAGCCTATAGGTTTGCATGAAAAGACAACCTGCGTCTCTCCTTGGTCTGCACTCCTGGAACAACTGGTGAAAGTTGAAAAGAACGAGGGCAACTAAAAAGCATAACGAGTGCTTCAAATGGAGGAACAGATCAGTCCCTGTACTTTCTGCCTGATTAATAACATAGGCAGGATGTAGAGTAGCAGGCTGAAACTGAAACAGCCGTCTAGTGATGTCGCCCCATCAGTCACCAGACGCCCCTCATTAATCCAGACTCTCCCTGAACATCCAACCTCTCCATCCATCCTCCATGCTGCTGGCATGTCTCCTTTGTTGAAAAAGCCGCCTGTGCAACTGGAGTGCTATTGGAGAGCCAGCTGAGCAGCCACTGTCCATCCATCTCCTTGATGACACAGAGCCTAATGTGCTGGTTCTACAGCAGCCAAAGACAGGCCTAAGGCATCAATGACTTAAGAGGAGGCCAACAAGGTTCACAGAGAACACAACAAACACTTTCTCCCAAAAAAAATAAAAGATTATTGCCACTGGCAAAATGCAATAATTGTTCTGACAGCTATTACAGATATCGTCAAAGGCACTTTATCTTCCAGCAAAAAAAAAGTGGCTCTAAATAGCCAGAATAGCAGTATAGTTTCTCAGCAGTGGAATTCCTTACATGGCCGTTCACAACAGTACAGAGCTGTCATATCCACATTGTGAAGTCATGTCAAGATTTCTTGACATGCACTTTGCTGCTGACATGCAACCTGCTGTTAAAGCCGTGCACAGGCACATCCATGTGTAAGTGAAAATCTCTAGATTTAATTTCTCTGACCTACATATGCAACAGCAGGAGCACGCCAAATCTATCATGTTAATCAACCAAACATCACAGGGTTCCACGACATCTGTCTGAGACGACGCCTCTGCCCTCCAATAGCTTTTGTGCAATGTTTGCATACTAAAGAGTACTCCTAATGAAAGAAATATATAAAGCAGACTCAGACGATCTTTACTGAGCAAAACTCTTCTCGTAACTGTGACTTAGTCATCAAATATGCTCAATCCTCGCTGACCCAATACATTAAGACTTTGTTTAGTTCCAAAAACCATTGGAAATACTCAATACACAATAAATATATTATGTTTTCACTTGAAATAAGTGATATCTTTCATATTTAAAATGATCTGTTGTCTTAAGATTTTTGGTTTTCCTGGCTACATCTCAATGTCCCGTGCAGAATCACGTATGAACAATACTTCAGCTGCAGCAACAATTTGACAGTTTTGAACTGAACTGCTGAAGTTGTCTCATCTATTTTTCAGCATAACAGTCAGAGGACAGTTTCCTATTTCTCTCATTTCCTAGGATTGGCAAACAGATCAACAATTTCCATGTTTTCCAGGACGCCAGGAAGCCCTGTGTGATTTGAAACATATGAGATTTAGCACACTCAATCCATGTGGGAATCTTGACACAGTGAACACATGACACACAAAACGAGGAAAGTTTCCATTTATAGCCTCGAGTTGTATGGGAGGATTTTCCAGCAGAATGTCAAGCTGAAGGTTTTAGAGCCTCATCGTACTGTAAATGCAACCCGAACCATCTTGAAAGTCAGCATGCTCACTACCCCTGCTCTTCCGCTGTTGCCTCCAGAATGTGTACTCCGCTCTCCGGAGCCAAGATTTATCCCACTGTAGGGAAGCTGGCAACTCTAAACACCACAGAAAGTCATTCATCATCTCTCAAAGGAGTGAACACTACATCAATCTGTCTGTCAGCAGCCCTCCAGACCAATAGGCCTCTGCCTGCCTCTGTACATTCCTCACCGGATCTCAACACTCCACATATTTAACTCTCTTCAGATTTAACTCTCATTATATGTCCTGCACTGCGCTGCGCTGTGAAATCTAAGCACGGCAATAACTGGCATTCCCTTGGTTCTTGTAAGCAGTGAAAATGAGCACACGTCAATTATGCACACAGACACAAGTTTCCCTCTTGATAAATTTCTTGTATTCAACGTGGGAGTTTGTAATTATGCATTTGGAACACTGAATTTGCAGTGTTGCTATTTTCTGCTAATTTGAATAGTGATAAATTGATCTTGCTACTCTGATGTGGCATATACAGACTGAAAATAGTTATTAGGGTGATTTTCAAGTTAAAAGAAATACGGTTCAATGAACCACAACAAGAGGGGTTATGAGCAGCTATCCCAGGGGTGATGTCTCTGCCAGAGTAACGGGATGTGTAGAGGGGAAGAAGCATGAACTGCAACTTTACTCACAACAAGTTCACAATTTGAAATTTCGGCATCCTCATCCAATACAGCTGTACATTCATCTCACACCAGCATATATGTTCATGCGTATGTCTGAGAGGGCATATAAAGGAGGGATATAACACTGTTAGAAATTCTTTGGAGCTTGATAAAGCTATTGTCTCCATGACAGGCGCTGACAGTGAAAAGCAGCTATTCTGTCTTAATGGTTAAATCATCATGGAGTCTGGAAAGTAGAGAAAACTTGAATTTTAAAGATTTTAAGGCATTTGAAATTAGTTAATAGTTTGTTTCATTCATTGTATGTCAAAAAATGTTTTCTGTGTTTTATTGCTCTAAGGACTATAAAGATAAACGTCAGTGTATCACTGCCTCTTCTTTCCCTCAAGGTGTTTACTTCAGAAGCACACAAACATTAGTGTTCAATCTTATCCTGGAATATGTGCGTAATGTGAAACAGGACTTTAACTAAAAACACTTGAATAAGAAAAATAAGTTTCTGAGGTTAACAAGTGTGAAGTGGCCTTTTACAGTTTTAATAAAATGAATGAAATTTCAAGCTAACTTTTTTCCGTTGTTACAGCTTCCCCGAATGCCTTCATAGAGTTTCAGGATGTGTCTTGAAGTTGCCATACATTGCCAGTAACACCGAATATAGAGTTACGACTTTTACTTATAAAAGGAACATAGGTGTGACATGAGATCTTGCCAGTGTGCTGCAGAGTTTCCTCAGGAGATGATGCTGTAATGTGAAACAGTGGTGTAAGACAAACTCTTTCACTTTTAGATTCCCAAGGAGGATCCTGAATTGACCTAAGCTGCCAATAAAGTGAGGTGAAACCACATGGTGCATGTCATTAAGTAAAAAAAAAAAAAAAAAAAAAGTGTGTGTGCAGACTGGCAGGTGCTGTGCTTCAGTCACAATGCCTTCTGAAGCTGAGAAGCTGGTGAAACTGCACACTGGCAATCAGATCAATGCCAACTTTGAATTCAAACAGTGGAATTAATAATCAGGCGGCTGCACACCTCCTCTTGGCTCCACATCTTTCACTTTCGTTCCCTCGATTCGAACGTGTGATAGAGTACGCCCGACAGCTGAGGCCCGCGAGCAACGGATGATTTGTGCAGCGACTTGATTCAGGCCTATGCTCCCTTCTGCTTCCTTATGAGAGCCCTCGACAGAGCACAGAGAGCTTTATGTGTGAGGAGGCGATAAGCCACAAATTTATCAAAGGAGGTCATTTTGAGCAGAAAGATGGCATGGATGAATTTTATTGGAATTAGCCATAATGACTCCCTCCTATATACTCTGAATAACAAACAAATGGTTGCGATGTGAAGCAGGATGGTGGCCATGTGCAACCTCTCATATATGCCTGCTACAACACATTCCTGTCAAAATTATTTAATTTCCCTATTATTAGGCAAGCTAATAGGCTGCTAAATGTTGCACAGTAATGGTAAAGTTTTATTCCCTACTGAGTCTGACCTTTCATTCTGTAGGAAAAGAATGTAGCAGGAAGGACATAACAGAGAGCTAATCCAATGGGATACTCCCAACAATAAAAATACCTTACTGGCAGTGCCTAGTGGAATGACCCATTTTAATTGTGCACGCACTAATCTATGCCACAGCGAAAAAGTGCTGCAGTTATATCCAGCACTCTGCGCAGCTCAGTGGCACATTGTGTGGGTGTGTGAGGTCTGGAGGATCAGCAGTATTGTTTTTGTGGCTCTCACAAGGTCTTACAGAGATGTTTGCGCCCTATGGGCTGCAATAAAAAATTAATCCTGCATCAGGAACTGTGCAGCGTGTGATCATAAATGTGTTTGATAATTTAAATATATGCTAATTAGGCTTGGAGAAGACGCACTCTGGATTTGTAACACCAACCTTCTAGAGGGATGAAAGAAGTTCAACTTGAAGCCAGAATCAGTTGCAGACTGAGGGGTGATGCTATTCTTGGTTGATCTTTGAAGTTGGTCAGCCAAGTTCTGATGAAATACTTTTCTCCCCCAATGGATTGATTCAGTAGCCTAAATCTGAAGTTGGAGCAGGGAAGGAAGCAGGAGATAGCTACTAACCCACAGAGTTGAAATACCATACAATGTCTTCGCAGTAAACATATTAAATTGCTGATAACAAGCTCTTATGAACAGGCTTTAAATGCATTGTTCCTATGAACAGTAAGGATAGTCTGTTCTTTCTGTAACTGATTTTCTTTGTAGTTAATTTTAATGATAAAATTTCACCAGTCATAAACTGGAAATTCATTGTAGATGAAGAGAAGCCAATTAAAAATGTTGAATTTCAGGGTGACAGTGTCTGTAAAAGCAGATTATGTCTTGTTATTACGCCAGTTCTGTAACATCACTGTAGAAGATATCCTCGTCAGCACGGTGACACGTGAAAAGCATCTGAGTCACTGTTGCTATGCAAAATGGACTGTGTACATGACTGCAGTGTGTATTGCTGAAGGTGTAATACAGTAGCGAATTACTATTTGTCTTGTTAAATAGGATAAGTCAGACCTCTGCCCTTTTGTTCATTCAAACCCCACAGCCTTATATGCAATGTTGCCGCAGGTTGCAACTGACATTTGGCACCTCCCATTTATCTTGCAAAAGGTCACGAATTGTAGCGGGTTCTGTAATGAGTCATGTGCATGACGGATCAAAGTTCACACCAATAGCAGAAAGGTCAACTGACAGGGTATGCAGGCCCCGGGGCTCTCCAGTGCCATGCGCTCATCAATAAATCCAAGTTATTGAGGGACATCTGCGCTTACGCACTTGGTGGCCGCTGAAAAGTATCGGACCGCGTGCCACCATGGACTACATGTGTTCGCACCTTTCGCCATATCCATTTAAGAGAGATCAATCATCTCAATGCCATCAGCAAGAATAACGTTACAGAAATAGCCATATGGTATTCGGTTTTTTATGCTAAAGGCAACGAGAGGCAAGATGGTATTCAAACATGTAATGTCATTCAGTGACACATGCGAAAGGGCTTTTTTCCTCCTCCTGGCACATTGACTTTGTGCTGAATTAGCTGCAATCCCTGGCAGGGCCTTCACACACTCACACAAGTTAATCATCCCTGTTATAACAAACAGTCAGTGGTCAGAAGTTGCAGAGTCAATGCGGAAGGGGCTGACACGGGCTCGAGTTGTAGAACTTCAGAAATGGAACTCAAAGCATGTGATAATGCAACGAGTTAGAGAGGGAATTAACGCCTAAAGTATTTTTGAAATGATGACACTTCGATTTCTGAGCAGTGTATTCAGCTATATCGGATTGCTGTATCAATAGAAGTATCATTCTGTTTTGTTTTTTTTTTCCATTTTTCTTATTTTTTCCATAAAAAAAAGAGAATAAGAATAGAAAAAAAAACCTAAACAAAAAAAAAAAGGATCATTCATTAAAAAAAGTGAGTAAATTTTACACAAATAGACTATTGCAACGTGATTATTTTCAATGTGTTATTTCTACTTAGTGGATTAAATTTAGCACAGATTTTTTTTTTTTTTTTAATCAAAGAATCACTATAATGTGACTCTTTTTGGAATTAACTGCTGGTGCTGTCATCAGCCAATTGAGTGAGCAAATGGAGAGCAGCACCATGTGCCTCCTGGTGGAAGGTAAACTTAAACAGTATTCTGGGCACAGATATCTTTCACACCTGTGCAATCCAAGCCAAATACCCTTCAGCAAATACTGGCACGTAAATCTCACATTGCAATTTTTTGATAATAGTGAGAAGGAGGCCATTTTTACCGGCATATACTGTAAATGAACACTGTAACACTAATACATTGTAGTTTAATACAGCCGATAACTTCATGTGCTGCCAAGAAACGCCCAAGCCCTAAACTGAAAGGAACCGTGATCATCTGTCACACACAACTAGGGTTGCACAAACAACAACACACACAGATAAACACAGTATCGAGCAGTGTGACACAGTTAATCTCTTTCATATCGTTCCCACGTTAAGCTAGCTAGCAAGCAGCCAGCCTGATATCCTGCTCAGCTGCTTTTGAGCCAGCATCTGTGTCGCACTACATCCTGTGAGATAAGAGATAAAGCGCAGACCAGGCCGATGTCACCAGTGCACTCCGATAAGCACTGCCACAGGCCTGTTGGTCTGCTGGCACATCACTGTCCACAGCAGCCAGACTCGTATAACAGATGAAACTTCACATCCTCACAAGACCTCTGTCTGAAACAGATGGAAGAGATGATAAAACAGGGTGCAGTACAAAGTTGAGTGGAAAGCAAAGCCACAAAGTCAACCTGATAAATGACGAGAGAAATCCTTTCTATTGTCCAAGATTTCTGACAATCGAATATTTTCCTGCAAAATATCTTTTAGGTATCAAAAGTCCTTAAAAGACCCATTAAATGAAAACGGAAGTTCTTCTTTAGTGGAATAATTTTAATGGAATAACTGATTATTCTTTCCTCAATCTGCAAAGAGCATTTTTTGGGGGGGATTTTCAGATGAGAGGATTCCACCCCTCCCTTCCTTTCCATAAAATGTCAAATGTCTGATTCCCTGTCATGTAGTTCTTAGCATTTACTAATTCTGGATCAAACAGAAATGTTTGGTGAGGGAGGGCTTGGAAATCCAGCCACAGTGAGCTCCAGGCAGCAGGCGGCCTCCTCTTCACCACCAGCAGTGTTGACTTCAGACATTGGCTCAATGTATGACTGACTATTAAAGATGTCAACTGAACCTGGAAAATACATCCTTCTATTTGAAGTTAGACACAAATATAGAGCCAAGTATTACTTTGACACTTGGTCATATGGTAAATAAATATGATATAAAAAAAAAAAAAGTCATGATGTGTGTGCAGGTGCTTGCTAAATGAGAGCAGCTCAGATACCTGTGCTACATTTATTTATAGTGAGGTCTTCAGGGAGCTGCTTCTTGAAACTTTTTGGATCTCTCTTACGACAGGAAAACATCTAACACAGCTTTGATAACAAAGTAAAGTTGCTGTTTCTTTTCTGGTTTGAACCTGAAAGCCCTCCTTCCGAGATCGAGCACGTCCCCAAACTATAGCAAAGGAGAGTGGAGAGATAGTTTTGCAGTGAAATGATGTCTGAGCACATCTTAGTCCGTATGAATGCATCCCCATGTGGTGCTGCATTTCTGGCTCTTCTTTCTCGTGTACAGAGCTAACTATATTGATTCATTACCCAGCTTATTTATGCTTATTCAATCAAACTCATCTGATTAAAACGTATCTCGCAGGAACTACAGTCAATCTTTTATCAGACCACAATCAATTTCCGAGCAGCAGCAGTAGCAGCTGTCCAGCGGTAAACCAATACACAGAACTATAATTGGGTGGATCTCATTGGAAGAAAAAAATTGGCTCATTGAGATTTAACAGCAGGCTATCAGTTGAGGTGTGCTGCCGCATCACAGATAGGCACTAGTCTGAGACCCTGAACGAACGAGCGGGCGATTGTGTGTGTGTTCTAAGTGCAAATTTTCGGACCGTAGGGTGCGAATGATGCTAGGCTACACAACAGATGGTGTGTGGAGCCATTTGGGAGCCAATCTGAGATAACATGGCATCAAATAATTGGAATTCTATTTAAATGTACCATGTATAATGACGGAGCCTCTTGAAGAATAACTATTCTCAGCCCATTTGAGACAATTTATAGAATTCTGGTTGGTGATGCATGAAGAGGTGCCAAAGTGCATAGCCAATGTTCTCTAATTACGAGGTGTGATTTTCTGCATTCTTACTTGTTATGTGGTCAGCTTTTATTTTTTTCATGACGCCTCGATTCTGAGGAAATAACTGACTACATCAGTGCTAAATATATAAATATGAAGGTATGTCTTTTAATGAGGTTCAATGTTTCAGCTCTCACTTCAGAGTGTAATACAGAATGTTGACCATGATTTTGTGGCTTCTTCGCCACAGGCCGAAGCTGCAACTAAGAAAGAAAAGCGCTAACAAATATTTAAAACCCACAGTGAGTGAGGTGCCTGGTGGTGAATCTCCCTGAAACAAGTTGGCAGGGTGCATCAGCTCCCACCATCTCCCTCCATATTTCCTTCTGTGCCTCTGCATCT
>OMNM01048646.1:0-22333 GCA_900302745.1 Parablennius parvicornis
ATCTATCTAGCATCTATCTATCTATCTATCTATCTATCTATCTATCTATCTATCTATCTATCTATCTATCTATCTATCTATCTATCTATCTATCTATCTATCTATCTATCTATCTATCTATCTATCTATCTATCTATCTATCTATCTATCTATCTATCTATCTATCTATCTTTACATGTTATGACGTCCTCTAACATTGTCACGCAAATTTAAATCAACACTAAATATAATCTTTCCGACCACAAGATTATAAAATTGCTCTCAATCTGTTAACACAGCGACCAGTGCTCTTATCCAGATTACACACAGAAATGCCTTTTTCATGACATGACGCATTGGCCTATTACTTGCCGCACGAGGCATAGACGGCAAAAGCAGCGCAGAGTAACTGTGAGGGGGCTGAATTCATGCACCCCGGGCTTCAAATGTCCATTGGTGGCTAGAAATAGCTCGGGGGGAAGTCCCTAGCATTGTTGTGCAGGCCAAACCCAGTAACAGAGTCTAGGTCATGGTTTTAACTCAACACAGTGGACTGGCTCACGGACTGGAAGTGGCTTTTTACATTTCTGGTGACACATTAAGCAACACCCATTATACAAAATCATTCTCTTGCAGGATGACCATATTGAAAAGAATCACGTCTTTTAGGCAAATATAGCACAATAGCGCCAATAATTGCTGTTTTATGTAAGCACTGAGATTGTGCCAACTGAATGTACAACACTGGAGCAGTCTGATGGTGCAGAGTTTGCATGAGAAGGGATAAAGTTACCACGCCTTGTAGCGCTGAGTTGGCAAAAAGGAGGAGCAAAAAGAAAAAGGTGCTGCACGAAAGGCCAGGGTTTCATGAGAGCAGCTATCACTTTCTGAGACACCTGCTGTAAAAGTGAAATATACCTGAGCTTGCCGGTCGGAGCTAACACTTAATGAAAAAATAAATATATCCAGCTTCTGAAGTACCTTCAAACCCAGCAGGACCAGCAGGGGAACGTTGTTCATGCCTCCTTCTACCCACTCTTCCAGAGACACCGTGCCGCTGCTGTCAGCATCAATCGCAGTCATCATGTCCTTCAGTACCTGATGAAATCACATCAGTTGTTATTATCCAATCAGTGCACACATTTCGATTAGTTAAAAAGGACAACATGTTTTCTAACTACACATGCGTGGGAATTTGTGAACTCTATATATCGGGAAGCTTATCATCTTATGAACCCTGGTAAATAAGCACCAAGGAGATCTTGTGCAAGCAAATCAATCTATCTGTGCACATATTGACTGTAGTAAAAGGATTCAAAGTATAGACTTTGTACAGGCTTTCATGTGTTTGTGGGACATTCAGACTGGTGCAGTCTGGGACTTACCGGCTTGAGCTCTGACACATCCCAGTCAAGGTATTCTGCAGCATGCATCATCTGAGCTATAATCCGATCCACTTCCTGATTAAACAAATAACAAATGACTTGTGTAATGATTGGTATCATACAATCATGGTGTTGGGATAAAAGCTTTAAACATTTTGCTTCACAACTTACTGAGCTGTCAAGGACCCCGTTACCATCCCTGTCGTAAAGCCGGAAAGCAACTGGAGAGAAAATGGAAATGAAAGTGGAAGTGTTGGACCAAGACAACACTTGCTTTATTTTGGGCAGACTTGAAACAAAGAACTCACACTCCAGCTTGTCTCTGGGCTGGCCGTCCTCCAGCAGCGAGAAATAACATGAAACATCCTTCAGGAAGACCTCTTCTTCAGGGGAGATGGAGCAGAGACAGAGCGGGGGCAGTGAATACGACCATATCAGCACAAACAGGCATGTGGTGATAAATGAAAACATGCCAAATAGGCCATGGCATAAAATGATAAACACCCGCTGCAAAGTAGCTTGGAGGCAGTTAGTTGTGTGAACAAGTGTGTGTGTGTATAATCTCACTGTTGCTGTCTTCCTGGGTCGGTTCAGAGTTTTGGAAGGAGCGGAAGAGTCGCTGGCAGAGATCCACAGGGAAGTCCTCCACTTCTAAATAAGTCTTCAGGAACAGACGAAAGCCCTCTTCATTGATGCACTGGCACAACATAAATAGAAAACGCCTGCTTTGTTTACACCATTTCAGAGAAACGTAACATAAACAGGCTGCACTGTGTTTTTGGTGTGTGCTCGACAACTTCTGCTTCCTTTAAAATTCACTTCTAAAAATAAGGGAAGATGATGATCACATTACTGATGTCTTGCATGTTCATTTCTCAGGGGAAAAAAAGGACGGTTTTTGAAGTATCATACAATTATGCTCAGTAAGGGTTGAAAGGCCTGCTGCTCAGAGACATAATTCATATGTAAAAATATGTCTCCACAATTGGAATGATTGCAGTCTTTTCATGTAACAATGGCATAAAACCGGCAGATCTCAGTCTCTCTGTCTGACACGGTATCTGTGCTTCTCACATGAGGATGCACTGCAGGGCTAACAAGCAGCAGTCCCCCGGTTATAGTGAACCACAAACCCATTTCTTTTTAATAGTATTCCAATTCACTGGCTGATGCCCTGCAGAGCTGCCCCAGTAATAAATTATGTCACGGCAAGGCAGCCAGATCAAAATAAGAAAGAAAAAAAGGGGAACTCAGGGTAAGACCGAGGGAACTGCGTCACCGCTCTGAACACGCCATCGCTGAAAACAACTATATTAAAAATGTAAAATGTTGATCGCTGTTACCTGCTACTTAATGGCTGAGTGGGCGCTTTCATCCATTGGAACAAAAAGCCTTTCAATTAACTGATTAAACTGAATGTAGCCAAAAATTCCTACCAAGTTAATGCATTTTATTTCTTGTACAGACTAGATGGCTGACGTACAGTATTGGAACAAACTGTTTCAATCACATTTGAGCTTACGCTGCACGAGGGCAGCCAATACACTGTTCAGTGATGTCTTGCTGCGTGGGCAATTCTGAGGAGGTAATTTACATTTGCAGTCTTGCTCAAAGATATTTCATGGACGGCTCAGTCAACGTGATCAATAGATTTTAATCTAATTATTCAGCAAATGACAATTAATAACTGCCTACTACGCATGCATTACACTCTCATTTCACACAGAACAGCTATGCTGGGATCAATGATTCTGGCCTGTTATACGTTTTGCGGCAAATTTATCTGTGAGTCCATTTTCAGAGGAGAGGATTTGACTGTGAACAGCAGGACACAGCGTCACCTCACCTCTCCGTGTCTGTGCCGGGCCAGCCTGCCATCTGCATCAAATTCCCTCAGCACGTCTTTCACCTTCAAGCTGCAGTCTGGAAGTAAAGACACAGAGGTCACACAGGGATACACATTTATTTTCTCTTCTGTGTGTCATCAATTTCAACCCATGTTTTATTAAATCTACTTATGCATTTGATTACTCATTTAGTTAATTTAGTGAGCAGTAAACTGTTTGCATGCAGTTTAACAAAAAAAAAAGACAATGTGGTAGTCTGCAACCTCCTCTAGATATGAGAAACTATCTGTGAGTGTAAATGAGTGTGTGTGGGTGGAAGTGTGTGTGGGGAGTGGGGTGGGGGGGCTTCGTTGAGCGCTGAGAAAGATGCCTACCCGCCCGCTTTGCTTGTCTGTACTCACATTCAATGTACTGTTGTAGCTGGATAAAGTCGACAGGGTTCAGTTCCTTCACCTCTGGGTTTGTGGGGGTGGACATGGTGCCTGCTTCTGCACTAACTGCCTGCCTGTGTACCAGCGAGACAAACAGTGAGATATGGATGGAGAGAAAAGAGAAGGTGGGTGCACAGCAGCCTGCTGCTTTGTAAAACATAAAAGCGTGGCTGCAAGCAAAGATAGCGTCTTCCATCCCGCACTGTGAAAATCCATGACTGTAGACACTCAGGCTCACACGGAACTGCCAGTTTCTGCAAAGCACCAACACAAATGTGAAAATGTCCATGAGAACGACTACAACAGAGAGTTAGAATAATCGTACCATCTAGTACATGTGAAGCTGGTCCATATTTGTGTAAACTTACTGTCTGAATCTTTTTTTCCACTGATGTCATGCTCTGAAATGCAGTTTTACTGCTGTGCAATAGAAAGTGTGTACTCACACCAGAATGTTGTATTTGTTTTTGATCCCCTACCGTCGTAACATGTGAGGAGCTCTTGAAACTGGGCCAGGAATGTGGCAGAAATTATGTCAGGCTGAAGATACCCATGATACTTCGACTCTTGGGATTCCCTCCACTCAAAATCTTTTTCCATACACACTCACTGACCCATATTGTGTCAAAATAATACCTAATATAGTGTTTTTGGATTCATTTTAGTGCAATGGGGACATTAAAAAAGACATATAAACAATGATAGTTTGTGGTGAGCTTAACTTGCAGCAAACTGGATTGTCAAGGGGCCTCCCCAAAAAACAAGAGGAAGACACTTAAATGTCAAACAAGACCGAAAGTCAGCATGAAATCTAAATGTGACACAGAAAAGTTGCTCGTCATTGCAATACAAATCACATGCTGTTCTGATTGCTGAAGCAAGAAGTCTGGATGAACATTTGGTAGGTGTGATGTAAATACTCTCATCTGGAGCAAACATGCTTGTAAACACATAACGGAGGACGAGTCTACAATGACGGAAAAACACGCAGATACATTTTCAGCTCATTCATCCTTGAAGTAAAGACAAAAAACTAGTTAATGCATGGGAGAAAGTTACCACTCTAACAAGCTGTTATACACGCACACACACACACACACACACACACACACCCATACACACACAAACACCCACACACCCACACATAACCACACGCACACAAACACACACAAACGCACACGCACACACACACACACCCTTTCTGTATTTATCACTTAAGTCCATATCATTGGCATCTATTTGGTGCTGCGTTGTTTGTCACCCAGGTTTAGCGTTTACTCAACTTGGGACACAATTTCACAAAATGTTGTTCATAAACATATAAACATTCTTCAATTTGTGATAAAGCAGAAAGGTAGACATGACTTTATTGAAAATAAAAAAAAATCTGACATATAATCAAAATGCAAGTGCGACTTGCTGAAACATTTATGGAGGCAAATATGCCTCGAATAGGTAGCTGCCCTGCTTCACTGAATGCATTTATGTGAGAAAAGACAATAAAAAAATACAATATATAAAATAACCATGACACATCTCTAGAAAGTCTTGAGCTGTGATATAAAAGACACCAGAGACTCAGCATGCCTTAATTCTGCCCACACTTGAGTTAAAACCCAATATGGAAAAAAAGAGCAGAGGAAGGATGTGCAGCAGATGGACAGAAGTTAAACCAGGACATGCGTGCACAAATCCCTCAAGTTAACCCACATATAACACTTCTTTACCAAAAATGTGCCTAATCTTTTTTATCTCCTAGCTTTTGCAAAAAAGCTACCGGACACAACTGTAAATATTTTGTGTGTATATCTCGTAAATTGTTTTGATAGCCTGCTCAGTCACAGCAAGCTGCAGCAAGGTTTTGTCTGGATGACTTGACCATTGGGAGGAAATACATTGCAAACTTTCAATCAATCTGTACTTTCGCTTCCATTATCATAAAGCAATGATGGACACTTGAAGACAGTAAATGCAGTTTTGACGCCACTCTCTTCGAATATGCATGTGAAGAAAGTTCAAATAGGCTGCTAATTGACTTTATTACTTGTTGGAAATGGAAACTAAAGTGCAGTGAAAAGCAGGAATGGAAAAAGGCAAAGATAGATCCAGAGTAATAAATCCTACGGCACATCTTGGAAAATGGTCAGCAGTAATCCGATGAAAAATGCCATTAAGTGCAACTCTTTGGCTTGAAACCAACATCACGAAGCAATTCTGATAATTACCCACTTACTGGTGTGATTGTTAAAAGGGGAATTATGAGAGGGGAAACAATAGTTTAAAATAGAAGGGGAAAATATGCGGCATATGAGAGTTAAATTCACACAGTATCAATCTTGTAACGCTTTCGATCGCACCTATTACATTACGAACTACAGGAACACCGAATGAAAGGCAGTAAAAGATGATTTTCAGTTGGAGCGGGATGAAAAGGCCCTCACTGGAAACGTGTTGTTCACACTTTTGTCCCCAGGTGTTATCGCACATTAAAGAGCAGCCTGTGCAGGTATGGGTGACAGCTGCCGGCAATGAACAGAAAACCTGGGCACTTCAAAGGCAAAGGAAAAGGGGAGAAAGAGATGAAATCGTGTGAAATAACACCCACTGCCTCAGTGTGATTTGGATCCATTTGCTCACTTTGGACCCTGAAAGGTTCACACTGTCCTCACTTAATTCCCTCAAAAGGTCAGCAGCGTTGCCTAGCAGTTGTGTTTATGCAGCCGATTAGGTGGGCCAGGTCTGTATGGACAGCAAAGTGACACATGAAGGAATTGTGAAAAGCCATCTGCTACTGATCACCAGATTACAGCCTTACAACTGTTTATTTTAGAAATACGATCCCGGACCCTCTCTTCAAACACTTGTCATATAAATAAACTGAAAATAGGCTTCTGAGTTCATTCATACATAAAACACCAGTTATTTTAGGTACTTCCTGTCTATTGTTTTTCCTGTTTTTGCTCTTCAGAGGAGCTTGATGACATGATCAGCATGATACTTTTTTTTTCTTTTTCTTCCATGTCCTTACCAACTGGGTGTCATCATCATTATTGTCTGGTTCAACAAGATCTTGAGCCTATCTGAGTAATCTGATTCCTCACTTCCTGATTAGATAATGATTTGCATGCATGAGGCAGAGTGGGAATCAGGACCAGTCAGAACACGACGCACAGGAAGGAGCACTCCATTTGCTCGGAGGGGAGATGAATAGTGGAATATACACTGAGCCGGTGGTCAGCGCTCACAAGCATTGAATGGACTTCTGAAAAACACCGGCACCGACTAAATGAGCTTACCGAAGCGTGCATTAATATTTCAGGAGGTTTTCGAGAATCTGAAAAGCTTGTTAGGACTTAATACAAGACCATGTGACTAAATGCTCTCGATAAGGTCACGGTGTTCACTGCCAGGATGATGTTAGATGTTCAAGGCTTCATGAGGGAAGTGTTTATGTCTCCTTATAGAAACATTTATGTGTACAAGCCTCTGTTGGAAAGACAGAAGAAAGATTTAAAAGTGGCATCACAGGAGTCCGTCAGCCATCCTTCAGGGTGATGTACTTTGAACTGGCAGACAGTATGAGGCATAATGACCGTAAAGTAAACGCTGTAACATATTCTGAGCAGACGTGCACAGAAACTGCAGCATTACTTGTGGCCCACTAAATAAAGAAACATAATATTGAAAAGTAGTTGGCAGTAGTGCATAGACCTTTCGAAACATATCTTTTTAGAGGCAGGCACTTAAGTCTTCTGACCACTTAAGTGAAATTCTCCGGGAGCAGCTGCTTATACTGAAAAAAAAAAAGTTTGATTTACTTGGCCTTTTTCACCACAGAAGTTTAATTATGGACTCTGATTTAATGCAAGAATTGTCAACAGCCATAAAACAACTCTGCCAACAAGAATTATTTCAAGGTATACTTGGGGATGACCTTTTTTCCATGCAGGCTAATGTTTGTGCAAGCTGTCATAACACCCACGCCTTGTGTCAAGGAAATCTGCTGTTTTGCAACCCTTGCAGGGTGTAAGTCACTGACTCTGTCACGCTGTGGTTGGAAAACACTGCGTAGGTTCTTTGAAGAGAGCAAAATCTACATGAAATGCTGGGTATTTATTTCCCTTGTGAAACTACAACAGTTCTCCTGGCTGAAGTGTGTTTGCAGATTGCATGAGGGTAACGACGGGGAAGGATAGACTTGGTTGCTATGGAAAGTGTTTCCCTCCATCAGCTGCTGCCATGGGTGACTAACAGGTAGGAGGGCCCGCGAGGCAGAGGGGGGGGCAGCCGGCTCCGGGAAGGGGAGCCCGGTCATTAGCTGGGAGTCTTCCCCCTACTGCTCGCACCTCCTCCTCCCACACCACCGGTCTCGTTCTGCCCTCAGAACCAGAGGCCACGCCATTAAGTGCGTTCAACATGCAGATACTACTGTGACTCATCGCATTAACATGGGAATACACCCTCACTATAAATGGTGTGTTTGTCTGCAGGGTCACATTGTAGGTTAAGCCCAGAGCTAAAAAAAAAAAATTAAAAAAAAAGCAAACACTACACTATCAGAAAACTTTCAGAGAGAGAAAGAAAAACAATTCTTCACATTTTTTTGTCTCATGGGGCTGACAGCAGGTATCTGTGATTCCCACTCTTATTCTTTACTTCTCCTAGCGTACTGAAGTAATGTCTGGGCCGGATCCTGATGGGCCACAATCTTCTAAGTTTTATGGTTGTTTTTTTTTTTCCCTGTTAAAAATCACCAGTGGAATTAATATCAACAAGCCCCACAAAACAACGGTCATCATATTCAGGTGCGTTGGAGTAAAACATGCAGGACAGCAGCTCATCAGGACCAGAAGTTGGCGTCACAAAGTTATTCCAACAATGTTTGTCTCATTGACACATTTGTGTCAGTAAACTGTCTAAAGAGGACACAATACAGAAAATACTCAAAGGTATTCTTGTGACAGTTGCGTAATAGTTTTAAAATCATTGCACCATAACAGCTGTACCAACAGGGTTTCCTTCTTATACGACAACATAGTGACACTTAAAGAAATGGGTGGTACGCACACTACCACCTCAGTGTAATATAAAATTAACACAATAGATATGAATTGTAAACTAATTAAAAAAAAACAAACTGAAAAGGAGACAAAGCACATTCTCGGCAGTATGAATCACTGATTTCTTGGAAAATGTAGGCGAGGCACCACTCGCTCCCCAGCTTCAAAGTGAGGACAGCCTATCACTCGGAGTTCAGACTTGAATGTGACTTATATAATAGCTTTTTGTGGAGGCAGCCTTGTAGAACACTATGATGCTCTCAGGGAAGAAAAAAAAAAACTCAAACCTGTCCAGACTTGTGAGGGTGCACGCTGTCAAACAACAGCCACATTGATTTTATAGTGTTACGTTTGCACATACCGGCAGAGTCTTGCCAGGTTCGCCCACTGATACATCAATGACTGAAAATGATGATCAGTCACACTTTAAATTATCTGAAATAAAATTGCGCAGTATTCTCCACTCATTTACTCTGATATGAATGAAAATAAGTGATTGTATGAGTTAAAAGATGTTAATAGTTTGTCAATCACATGCAGACTTGTTGCGATGATAAAAAGAGGGAAATATAGGAGACATTCTTTAAATTCTGCATAGCAACTGTAAACATTCACAAACCATTTCACCAAAATGGTCTGAGTTGACTGAAACCCCCTCGCCTCGGATGTAAACATTAACAGCAGCAGAATTGACTTGCCCTGAGTATTGATCGCCTGCGCCTGAAAACCTTCCTGCAGCAACAAACAAATGAGGACTAGGGAGACTCCCCTGCTTTAAAACAACAAAAACAAAACAAATCCTGGCCGTGGCACAACACACAAATCAGGGAGAAACTAAAACCTGTGAAAACAACCCAAACCTGATCAAGCATTGTGTTTTTTCCTGTCAAAATTAGGGCTCGCTATACTCACGGTCCACTCAGCCTTTCCAGTCAAACAGCAGTGAAAGTGGAGCTTACTGCTGTAAACAATCACCACAGAGGAGTGACAGCACACACCAACGCCCACTATCATCTACTTCACACCACACATGTTGTCCTTCTACTGAAAACAAGGTGTTTTACATGAGAATTCACTGGCACCCTTGGTATGAAGCACCTGCAGGAACAATGGTAATCTCAAATGGAGGTCACACAGATAAGATCATATCACAACAGGTCAGTATAACAATAAATGGTTTGCTCAATGTGAATGCAGTGTTTTTAGCTGTAAAGTGTAATTGTAAATCCAAATATAATCAGTGGGCTTCTGCACTCCAGTGTGTCTCCAGACAGCCCAAACAGTTTAAATAACAGCTCAGTGCTCAGAGAGATGGATTGCTCTCTGGAAATAGGCTGAGACTGTATCGTTCCCAGCAGGTAACTCAAGCAGCCTGATCAATCATGACACACAAGACAGAGGGAACTGAAATTATACTTTCTGGTTATGAGGATTTCAAATGGCAGCAAGCAAGAATTAACATACAATGGATCTATATCTGACTCTGCTCAGTGAATTACTCTCTTATTACAGAGCTCTAATTTAAAATAATGCATCTGGTGCCTGGCAGTCACCTATGCATGTTTATTTGTTTGTTTGTTTTTTTCTGTTTAAAGACACATGCGTGGGAAATAAGACGCTGAAATGAGCCCGTTTCATCTGCGTGCAGCTGAAGAGGCATTCAGGAGCTGCAGTCAAACTTGAATCAATACGAGTCCGGATGCGTTTGTTGTCCATCTTTTACCTTTTTACGCGCGTTTCTCCGTCTGCTGCTCTTCACTGGAAAACCTCGGTAGTGGGGGGAAAATCCAGCTCTCGGAAAAGTGTCCGTTAACTTTAAGTGGATGCGGCCGGTCTGCGGAGATAGCGCGGAGAAGTAGTACAGAGCGGAGAGTGAAGAGAGAGAAAGCTGCTCGCTGCTGTCAAGCACCGCCTCAGCTGCTGCTCTCCGCGAGCCAGCCAGCCAATACACTGCGGCGCTGCGCGTGCAGGCTGCACAACACTGCGAACACCACCGCTTCCACATAACCTGCACAGGCGACAGTGACATTGCTCATGTGGAGGTTGGATGTAACGTGAAGAAATAACAAGTTACTGCGAACTTTGTTGTCTATTAAACAACTGGTTTTACAGCTGTGCACCGCCTGTTTTCAATGAATAGGAAGTCTTGACCTCTCGGCTGAGGGACCCTCGACCGAATCAGTGACGTGGGTGCATTTAGTTTTTCACAAGAAATCAGATTAAAAGTAATACCAAAATATTTGATAAAAACATACACTGATTCTGAATTATTTGTAAATACAACATTTGCAGACTATATATAAAGACCTATTAAATTTGGAATCAAAAGCCTTAATCAAGGAGAAAAATGCAGTTCCTTTTATTGTCTATGGATCTCAGCAGATGTGAACAATGATATCCCATAATGACAAAACAGATAAAGAAGTCCACCATTCATATATGGATATGAAATAAAGTCTGTGTTGCATGGAAACTACAGATACAAGGTGACAAGACATTATAACAATATTTGTTGCTCATTAGAATATTATTACTATGATACACAGTGTTGAAAACTGATGCACTTTGTCTATTTTCTAAGATTAACAAAAGTCATCATTAAGTTAAGTGTTGTTGAGTGGTCTGAGCATCCAGCATATAACAGATATACAAAAAATAATAATTTGAATGGTTATGTGGTGAAGGCCTTTTCCTGGTTGGCACCAGAGATTCGGGAGGAACAGAAGAAATTTGGCAGTCTGATGAAAATCGTTTCTTTGCATGGTTTGTCCATTTTATTTCTTGAAATAAATCATGATTTAAAAGAAAATAGGTTGGGGTAAAACTTGTATTATGACTGAAAACTCAGATGCAGACTGACGTTTTTTTTTCTTCTAGTAAGTCACTATTTCACTAGTTCACTCAGCCTGTACAAAGTGCAGATGACAAAGAACTGTGAACAAAAGTTTTTTATGGAGCAGGGTGTTTACCATTGCAGATACAAGATGGTGGCTACTGGTCTGCCACGATCATCCGATAAGCATAAAAGCAGCGAGAGATTGGTAGAAACTGGGTTACGCTGCTTCAAGCAGGAACAAACGTCACTCAGAGCTGCAGGTGTGTCAGTTCAACTCTCGGAGTTAAACATAAATGAACAAAAAAGAAGTTATCTTTAATAAGGGATTAATTGTTTTTTTCAAAACACACATTTTCATTATGTATTTGTATTTTATCTACTATTGGACAATAGAATATTGCTCCTTGCAGTTTTAATGGCGTTTGTGCATTAATGGATATTAACTTAATAATGACTGAGGCTAGATGACGGCGGTCATTTGCAGTCAATGCGTTTTACTTGGAACAAGTTTGTTCAGTTAAGGAGAATCTGTGAATAAAACTGAATAAAAAGTAGCTCAACTGGTATATAGTATTATTGTAGATTAAGCCACAGAAAAAAATGTTTGAGAAACAATATATGACAAATAATCCAAATGAACAAAAAGAAATTCTCAAAATTATCTAATAATAAACATGTATCTTTAGGATTAAATTGCCATGGGGACCTTCCAAAGGTCACAACAAACAGCATAACATACTAGTTAAAATCACCACAATAGCATAAAAACTGCTCACAGAGACTAAAATGACCACAGAATAGCAAGAAAAGTCTCACAAGATGAAAATGACATTTTGCTACAGGGTGTCTAAAAATAATCACAACAGGATGCAAAACTACTATAAAATAACTTCAAACAACCACAGGATGTACTTTTATCATAAAACAATGAGATGAAAAACTATCAGCAGATAAAAATAACACGATGATGCTCAAAAAATGTTTAACTACCATAAAATGACTCATAGCAGAAAAGTAGCAAATAACTTTTCAAAATTCAAACTACAACTGTGACTCAAGATTGCCACGACATGACTAATAATGACCACAAAAAGGCAGAACTACATCGGAAATTTGACAACAAATGAAAAACATCTAATCAAATCAAAACAAGACAAGACATACCTACTGCATCATTAAAGCAGTTAACCAAAACAACAGACATGATAATAACCACAATGGGACACGTGCAACAGAAAGTTCATTAGGTCACAATCGACTATGAAGACGGCTGGTTTGTGAATGCTTCTTCCAGTATTGTATCAAAGCAGAATATTCACAGTAGTGTACTTTAAAACGTATATTCTTGAAATATTCTAACATGAAACACGGCTGTGGTCGGCCTACAGGACGGCTGCACTGCAGAGAGCAACCGGGCACATCACATAATGATGTGTGCAGACAACAGAGCCACAGTATTTGGTAAAGCACATGATTTCACATTCCAGTGACCACAATGGCGAGGGATTAGGCTCCACAATGAGGACGAGGCTAGCAGAGAGGATAACAGACATGGAAAACATGTGGGTGTCTGGGTGAGACAGAGAAAAGGAGAGTGAGTCAGGTCACAGCAGTCCGAGACTGCTGGTGGTGAAGCTCTCCTGTTTTATGAAGTGGAACCACATACTATCATGTTTTCCTTAGTGGTTTCATTTCACAAAATTAGCAATAACTTCCTTGATTGAAATCTTCACAACTGGCACGGGCATCATCAACAATCTCATCCTCACTGACAGAAAGGCCAATGTTTTAATTTTTAATCAACATGGAAGCTGTTGACGCTTTTAATTTCAATTGATATGTAAAAACCAGTCATTTCATAATCTTTGGAAATTGACTCATGTTTAGGCCACAAAGTGTAAAGATGGCAGCCCTGCAGCTGCCACTTATCTTCCTGAACAAATGTGGCTGCCAACAGATCTCCGATGACATGCTGTGGCACAAAAAGGAACTGCATTATTTCCTGATAAAGATACTGAATCTTTGAAAGAAACTCAGTAATTGGAAGATGAAGTTTGACATTTTATTACTTTCTTGTCTGTACAGCACGGTACATAATAGACACAAAACAAATAAAAACATTACCAAGGAAAATAGTAAAGGGCACAATCCACCTGCGTGGCCTTCAATGCCTTCAGCTGTTAAAGTCTTATTTCTCACTACAGCAATGAGTGACTAATGATAAAGCGTTTTTCTTCTAAAAAGCCTTATAAGAGTGACTTTACAAATATTTGTACAATCTCCGAGCTGTGGATTCTATTTTTTTTAGTGGCATCTTGGTGAAATGATGTTTGCCTACGGTGAGAAATGACAAGATATATGTTTACGATTGAAACTGGATCAGTTAACATATCAGGTGAACCATTACAAGCTGTCAGATGAAGCTCGTCACACACGACCCCCAAATGTTAAAAGTCAAATTTAACACTTCAACTGGACCCGACATACAGACTATATGTACAACTGAGGCAACATACACACAAACAAAAATCAATCTTTTTTTTCTTCCTGCAATGAACTTCAAATGCACCGAAAAAGGCAGATTTCCCGACGATAAACGATAACATCTTCAAGCATGTCTGTGTAAAAGGCAACACAATAAATAAAACAAATGGCACAGGAGTTTGGGACAATCTGAACTGAGAAGCACAATGTCTTGTGAAATATTCACAGGAAACTAAGTACTAAAGCGAGCATGTGAAGGATCTTCAAAGTCGACGTCCCTGCAGACAGTAACACAAGCCGACTAAACAGAACTGAGGGGGAAAATTAAAAAAAAAAAAAATCACAATTTAATTACAGTGCGGAGTATAACATTTATAATTCAATATAGTATTTGTATTTACAAGCATTTTTACAGCCGAGGACATCAAACGGGGCTTCAAGCTTAGAACTATATCAGCACATATAGCAGAACAATCAGATCATATAATGCACTAAATATAAACCTTGTAAACATCACATCTCACCTTTTCTCTTCAATATCAGTCAGATTAAGTTTATATTTGCCAGGTTCATAAAGTATTTGTCCTTATTTTAAGGCATAGGTATCAAGCTTAGGAGAGAGCCTAAGATTTTACTTTAAATAAGCCAGATTTTTAGTAAGAACGCTTCACTCAAAAGAGGAAGAAAAACCTGCCCTTCATCACAGCAAACCCCTTCCCTAGCAAAAACGTCCGCTGTGATCCCGGATCAGCGTGGCTGGCTGTGCAGTTATAAGATCTCCTCCACTCCGTGTGCAAAGATCATAACTAGGCCGGGCTCCAGGATCATATCCTCCCCCATATGCTGATTCTCACAGGCCATCACCACCACTGCCTGCTTGCCAGGGATGCGCTTGGCAACATAGTTCTCATAGTAGCGCCTGTTCATCTGCCGCGTCTCCAGCGTGGCCAGTCCCTGCGGCCAGTTGCGCTCGTGGGCGTTCTCAATCAGGTCGTTGACGATGGTGAGAGGACAGCCGCTGTCGATGAGGGAGCGCTTGATGACGGCCTGGAGTACGGCGTCGGGGGTGGAGATCATGCCCCCCCAGCGTGTCACGCGGGCGGGCTGCATGGAGTTGACCCACCTGAAGACCAGACGGAAGCAGAAACCATGAAAAGAGAGTTATATGTTTTTTAAACACTCGCTCTTCAAAGCATCGTACAATCCTTCACTGTATGTGAGGAGCTCAAACACCTGATGGGCAATCAGAGTCATGAAGGACCTTAAGAGTATCATAGAAGCCATTGTGAAGCTTGTTGATAAAAGTCAGCGAAAGCAATCCACTCAGCTGTACCCCGGGGGGAACGTTAAGATGTAGACAAATTACATCAACCTCACATTTTCTCTGCCAGAAACTCTCAGACTCTTGTTTATTCAAATCTGCTCTGGCATCAAAGTTTTCGGATGAAACACTGAACCACTTCAGTTTACAAGACGATTGATGGTGTGTATCAGATTGACCTACAACTCGCCACCTTAATGCATGTTTTTCTTTAAAATATCAAAAATACTTTTTTCCAATCTCAGGGCCCATCCGATGAGGATCCCCGGCCTCAGGTTGGGAACCGCTGATGTCGATGGTAATAAGATCACATGAAGCTTTTAAAAAGGACACACAAAGAGTCCACTTTGTTCACCCCAGTACAGATGCACAGTTAACCTGATTGTTGCAACTGAATACATTAAATTACTGGAACATTAGCCATTTAATGTGCCAGTAGGAGACAATATTCATTTTCATACGAATCTTAAGAACATCTCTGCAGTGCGTCTTTACTGAGAATTGAAGATGAAGAGCAACTTTATGTGAATTTATTATTTGGGATTTATTATGAAAAGAGCTCCTTAATTTTAAATATTTGAGTGATTGTCTCTCAACTTTATAGCTCATGAATAGGAAAGGAGCCTGAAGGCGACTTACTCCAGGATCTCGTTGTACTCTATGCTCTCCTCAAGGTTTTGCAGGTTGGGGTTGGCACTGCGTATTGCTCTCATGTAGGCTTTTAGCAGCTGAATGTCTCGTTTCTGGAAGAGATAGAAGTCCAGTACAAACATCCAAAACTGAAATATTCACAAAGCATCAAGCAAACACGAGAGGGATAGTTTAAACTGGTCCAATGCAGATACATGCATCATTTCATGCATTTCTTTATCTTTGACCACAATCACGTATTGAAAGTTTCTGAGCACAAAGGTCTTTAGAACCTGGATTAGTGTGAATGAAACCAATTAAGAAAAGGTATTTATACAATTTATTCACAAAAAAAACCCCTGCAAATAATATTGTGATGTATAATGCGCTTACTTGTTCTCCCAACTGGTGCTTGTGTTCTGCAACTGTTTTTTCCAGCTCTGAAATCTTTGTCTGTTGCTGTTGCACGACGCTCCTCAAGTGTTTGATGCAGTTGTGGTTGGGCAGTTCATCTTTGGGCATTTCAAGCCTGCAAAGAGTAGAACAGGTAGAACAAGAAAATCTCAAGTTAAATGCCATAAAAAGCTAAATATCATACCTGATTAAAATTATACCCAATGCAAATTTTCAGCAACATTTTGTGCCCCAATGTGAACACTTACCCACACCCCTCCTCGCAGTTGACTGGTCTTTTGGGGTTGTGTTCACAGTCCTTGAGGTGTGACTGCAGCTGATCTAGCCGCAGTGTGGCTGTGCAGCCGAAGGTCGCATTGTCACAGCTGATCTGAAGCTTGGACAGCATGTTGCGCATGATGCGGGGCACGGGCCGGAGGTGAGCCAGCGTCACTACCGTGCGGTCCACAGGACAAATCTGCTGCTGGGCAAACCACTGCGTTATACAGGCATTGCAGAAGGCATGTTCGCAGTGCGGAGCCTGAAACGGAAGCAAGAGTGAGCAACACACACAAACAAATGCTCAATGAGTAAAAAGGCGGCTGAGTAATTGAAAAGTCTCACCTGCACTGGCTCTTCCAGCACTCCACTACATATCGGACAAAGCAGGTCTTCATCCACCTCCCCTTGGAACCTCGTAACGTCGTACCCCATGGTACATTACCCACAACCTCCTGAAAGATGGATTGAGAAACCTGGCTTTAGAGAACTTTAGAACACAAAAGAGTTGAGCAACAATGGTTCAGACACTTTAGATTCTTACTTATTACACAACCAAGCATCATCAAGAAGATACAGAAAAATGTTTGAAAATTAACCCAGACGCAAATCCAGAAGAAGAAGGGCTTAAGTTTTAATGACAAATCAATTAAACATGACGATTGGGTTCCAAGAGGTTGAGCCTCTCATCATTGTTTGCACAAAGTATGTGGAAGAACTAAGAGCAATGCATCTAAAAAATGTGAGCTCTGAAGTTCACACAAGAAATGATTGGCCAATTACTGATTTAATCAAGATGGTTTCTGTTCAAACATGTTCTTAAATCTGGAGGACAAGTGAAAAAGAAAAGTTAACAAAGGCACTTCCTTCAGAAGCTACACAGACACGAGCCAAGCTGTGTTATAGCTGTGCCAGCTGAAGTTACAGGGCCCTTATAAACAACAACATCTCTTCATCATAGGTGAAGCTAAAGAAATTGTCCAAGAAGTATCATAAATAAATCCAGACGAGATAAACTGGTTTCTCAGATCTACTTCGACTCAGTTATATTCACAACTCTCCAGTTACTGTGGTGTGGGATGTGTGAACAAAAAGGGAGCCGATAGCTCATCATTCACAACTAAGGTGATGTTTATCGAGTTTCACAAATAATGTAGTTAAGTAGAACCCCAGGGTCCACATTAAATACAGTATGTTAGCAAGCAAGTGTAGCCATGTTGTCACAGTGAAAATAATCATTTTCAGTATTAATGAGTAGCCATCACTGCACAAATTCATTATTCTTTCACATTAAAGTTTAGATATCGTTCTGAAAAAAAAAAAGTGGTTCCGATTGTCTGGATTTGAATTAAATGTAGTAATGTGCCATATAACTTGTTCAATGTGTAAACATCATCATGTAGTGATACAGATAACATTGAATGTCTTAATTAAGTGTGTCAAGATTAATGACATAATAATGAGCCTCCCATGTCTAGTCGTGTCATTCACACAGTGATTCAGCACCATCTCTCATAAAAGTGTGGATCACTACTGATCCACAATGAGCCAGGCTAAGATTGCGATTTTTTAAATTTGTTTTACAACAAACGGCTTCCTGCAACAGAGGCGCAATGAAACATTAATCAATGTGAGCATATTTCCACAGTTTTATCTCACCTGTTCACACAGACACAATTTTTTTACCTTTGTTACTACATGTGATGCCGGCACAGAGGAGTATCAGAGGTGAAACAATTTGCTCTGCCACAGTGTCTCGGTACTATATACATGGACGGCTCAGCATTATAAAGTCTCAACAGTCCCGAAGTTAGAGGCTCCGCTTCAACACACACAATACATATGAGAAATTTTTTATCAGCCTCTGGCAGAGTCTGATAATAATCTATTCAAATGAATCCTGTTGACGGTATGGAAAACAGATGTCTCTTGGGAAACACAGATTCAAATATCAATTATAGCACAATGTAAATATTAAATGTGTAATCGCCAGTAATGTGGAGGTGACAATTAAAAGACACCAGTTTGGTGTGTTTGAATAAATGTATCAACGAAGAGAACTGGTAAAAAATTAATATGCAATGTTTCAGTATCCAAAATCTCTGACATTTAAAAAAAAAACATCAACAATCTGTATAAATCATTTTTTACACAGGTCGGTATTAACAGACACTTTAACGCCCACCTTACTCACAAAAGGCCTCAAATGCTCCCATCAAGCTCTGGATGCAACACTGGTGGATCACATCTGGCAGAACTAGCCTGTCAAAAGAAAGAAACAAAGAAGATCATATTCAAACCGATTAATTTGTTTATAAATAACACTTGGATGTTCGAATATTAGCTAAAGCTAATATTTGGCATAGTTATTAAACACATCAAAACATACACCACAAAGGCCCTTATCTGTGTCCAATCAAAAACATTTCAGCCTAAACACTAGTGGGATTGGTTATTTAAATGACCATTGAAAAGTAAAAACTATCATCCAGTTAACATGTTTGGCCCCATCACTCACTAGTTGAACGCTGCATCCCCCAGTCCAATGTCCTTGATCCCGATCTGATCGATGTTTTATTATTACCCTTAGCTTTTTTAATCCAGCAGACTGTGGAGACTGTCCTGACTGGTGTCTAACCTGATTTCTGGTGATTTTCTGCTCTTTTTCCTCCCATCGATCTCAACAAGCGTGCAAACAAGCGGACTACAAGGTCCATGCTAACGTTAGCTGCATGCAGCCGGGTTATCTGCTTTAAAATTACAACCAACTTAAAATTATTTGATGTTTCTAATAAAAACCCAACAGAGTCGGCGTCACACATTATCCCAATGTTTGGAGTTTCTGGTGTTCGCAGTTTTCTTCTTACGACGTGTGTGAACCTTGTAGCCACGTTAGCATCTCCGGTCCCGTTGGTTTCCTGTGTATATTAGCATTCGAGCTAACCTGAGAGATCTCCAACTGGGCAGCTCATATCGAGAAATTGCTGTCTAGACGCAGCAACATTGGACCAAAACGTCACAACAGACTAATATACTTACATGAGTACGTAAAGGAACTGGTATTTCTCAAGATTTATGTGTATTTTCGGACGTCCCGACTGTAATTAGCGGCTTTCTTTCCACGTACTGCTACATCCTACATTTCCAAGACGTCCCGACGCAGGAGGCCACTGACGTCATGACGCACGAAAACTCAATTATATTCATTGACTCACATAATTATTACATTGATCTAACAACCCCCAGTCTTTAGACCAACATGGAAGAAAAAAAATGTATATCTCATTTCGTATCCTCATGCAAATAGTAGCATTGGATTGAAATTTATATAAATTAAGTTGACATTTAAATCACGTTTTCCATGAACATTTCACTATGAAATATCTCAAAAGGAATCCTTTTAGTATACTAGTAAATATAAAGTTAATATAATATTCATGGTCTCTCAATAATCAGTATTATTTTCAATAATAATAACACATAAATATATATGATCATTGTTTATAGCTCAATAAATAAATAAAATAAAAAAATAAAGATACATAAATATTGAAATTGTTGCAAAATAAATCAGCTAATATACTAAAGCTGGATTTATGCATAAACCAGCAAAGAGCCTTAGTCAGATCTGGAATTCAACTAATTTCTTTCAACTGGAATTTCTGGAATACGGAATTGTTTTTTCTTTTCCCGTACCTTTATTTACTATGTACCTCACCTGTTGAAAACACGTCACCTGAAGGCTGCTTCTTTTAAATCAGGCCTTAAACATTATAATTTGGTCAGGCTTTCCATTAAAAAGATTTTCCATATTTTGTTATCTTTATCTTAATAAAGATTTGACTAGATTGACTAGATTTATTCACCTTTTTATGACTTTCTTAATCACCCTGTATGAATGTTTTTCATAACCTATATTCATTCAGATTGAAATTCTTAATCACCTCTTAATCACCTCTATTTTCTTTATTACGTCCTTGGCGGACGTAATAAAGGAAATTTATACTGTTTGCAGGATTATGCCGAAACTACTGAATGGATCTTCACCAAATTTTCACCAGAAATGGATCCCCAGATGACTCCCATTAAATTTGGAAGTGATCTGGATCCAAATTCTGGATCCAGATTTTACTTTCTGGGGTCTCAACTGAGGATCACGTCAAAAGTACATGACAGATATTCACCAAATTTTTATTCATACATGTATCAATCTTCAGATTGTTTCATGGAAAACAAATCCGGATGAAAATTAGTTTTACAATACAGATATTATGTCTTTCCTTCTGTGTCCGCATCAACGTTGGTAGACGTCACAAATCTGTGATTGCTCGTGTCCATTAAAACACTGTGATTTGCCTTGTGCCTGAAGATGTTGGAAAGAAATTTGCTTTGTCTTGCCTATGTAAGAGTGTACTTCCCTTTTTATTTCAAATTAATGGCCACAATGAAATGCTCTTCTCAGTCATATACTGCTGATGATCAGTTAGTCACAGAAGGTAAACAGGAAGAACGTGAACAGCAGCCAATATGCAGACAAAAAAAGTGCAAGGATACACACGAACAGGAGGAACACATGAGTCAGTCCTCAATGCCAGATTGACTTCCATGTTCCAGCACTGACAAAAGGCAGCACCACAATGCATCAGAACTTCTTTAAGTTGGTGGTTGTTACCGAAGTTAGTATTAGCAAAGTCAACCATCAACTGAATATTTCATAGATTGCATTTCAGCTATTTACTGTTTTTACTCCATCTGTTAATGTCTTCACACTGTGGATTAGAAAACTAGAATCATGCTGTCTCTGAAACAAACCCTGTTTACATACTAAATGACGGTTGATGGTAATACCAAAACAAACTGAAAGAATTTGGGCCTTCGCTGAACTTCATCATCTGTTCCTCATTTGAATCAATATACCCTGACACTACAGCCAAAACATTAGGTACACAATGCTAGTAATGTTGGATTCCCTTTTGCCTTCACTATTGGTTTTGCATATCTATGTGTTGGAGACAGTCATCAAAAATTTAGCTCCATATTGATGTGATAGAGAAAATAAAAGACTAATGTATAAAACTACCGTTCTCTTTTCAAGAGGATGTAGCTGTGCATCTGCCACGTTGACTCAAAATCACACATTGAATCACTATTTACAGACAAGACAGAGAAATACGAGAGCTCTACTAATGTAGAACAGGAAAACACCATATAAAAAGCTGCTTTGAGTTTTTTTTTTCAAGGCCCATTCATGAATTGCTCACTCCTGTGATAGAAACAAACCTAAAACCTATAAAAATATAGTTTTGAATTGAAAGAGCGTTCAAAGCTGAAAAAATGACAAAAGACACGAGAAATATTTAGCAATAGCACTTTATTGAACACAAACAACCCTAAGCCACAATACTGAATGACAAGACCAATTGGCTGCAGCAAACATTTTATAAAATAGATTCAGGTTTAATGTCACTAAACTGTTTTTTTTTTCTTTTAACGTCAGAAAGACAGATGCAGGTTTTTCCAAAACAGTGAATGATCTTTTACATATTTAACATTTCTGTAACAAATCATCATTCACATGTTCACACGAAGGAATAACAAGGCAAAGTGCTTTCAGGATTGCATTGTCGAAAAAAACCCAACAGAAAAATGAATGGCTTGAGGTTTTGGTGTGACGGTGGGTGCGGTTGG
>OMNM01048649.1:0-24276 GCA_900302745.1 Parablennius parvicornis
CCATCCGGGCTTTCTTTAGCCTGGTTTTGGCTGCATCCAGGTCCAAACGTTTCACCTGCAGTAATTTACGCTCTTTCTGGACACAGAAGAGAAGAGAAATAAAACTCTCAATGACGCAATCCGAGCTCCGTATTTGGACTTTGAAGTCAGGATGTGATTCATCTATCTTTACATTTCACAGGATATATTTCAGATCTGCGTACAACAGGGGTGGGCGACTCATTTTCTCAGGAGGCCACATGAAAGAGGAGCACTGCTATCGGAGGCCGAGACGTTAGTTTAGTTCAGTCTTGTTCAATACGAAAATGATCTCTTGATAAAAAGCAGTTTGTTTTATTACTTTTATAAGCTACTGTTACTCTGGGTCATTTTTCACTTCAGTGCTTGTCTTTGCGATTACAGTTTTCTAAATGTCTAGTTCAGTAAATAAGCAAATAAAAACTGTATTTTTTCACAGTGAATCACCAAATTTGGGAGGTAAGAGTTGTTTTTCCGCAAGCCAAGGTGGGAGACACCCTGCAGCAACCAATAATCCATCAATAACGTGAATGAATGGACTATTTAAATGCAATTAAGTACCACATGCAGCATGTACACCGACTTTAATTTGATTTATAACTTCCTGGTGACAACATGAAGTCAAGCACATCCAAACATCTGGTGCAGACTGTGAGCGACTGCACTGGAATTTTCTAAGGCGTGGTTTTTAAGATTTCCTACTTGATCAAATTTGTTGGATTAAGGAAACTACTTTCATGCTGTTTATGAATGTATCTATTATAATCTCTTAACGTTTCAGCTGTGTCCTTCACCTGCTAGCAAGGGCTTCATAAAAAAAAAAACAACTAACAAATTAGCTTCAGAGAAAATGTCCGACTGTGAGTCAACCCACCAGGATGGTTTTGAAGTCACCTTCCAGAAAGTTTCTGAAAGGTGTCAGGAAGTTGATGGCAGAACTTTGGATAAACTCCCGCTCTGCTCCGCCGATCTGCTTTTGGGTCTCGCCGCATTTTGATAGAGCATTTCCTGTCAGCGGCAGAAACAAAAGGTCACTTCCGAGGCAGCACAGAATGGAAGCATTCAGCCTGAACTGGAGATTATTGTAGAACAAGCTTATTGTTTGTCGTCAAACTGCTGGGATTCCTGAATAAGAGTTACGCCTTAAACAGAGAACACTTTGAGCTGAAATCTGTCTGTGATCTCTACATGTCTGGATCGCAACGCTCACCATAGGCCGTTCCCGGACCGAACTCATTGCCCGACTCGATCATGGACTGGCCCAGTAACTCATGGTTGTTCATCCGCGTGGGGGCTTTTTTCTCCAGCTTCTCATAGACAAATTCTTCTAGCCGGACATCTGCAAATGGAAATGAGAAAACTCAATTACAAAGTCATGAGATTACACTAAAGGAACTAAATGTGACTTCAAGACTGTCGCGCCAAACAACCCCTTTTTAGTTTTCACGAGAATTTCTTATTGGATCAATTTGTGCAACTTCGCCGGCAATCTGCAGTCTGCTTATGTGCGGTATGTTTAATGTGAGCGCAGCGAATAAAGTAGATCAAATCCGGTCCACCATGTCTAAGTCTATTACACAAGGCTGCGATCGGCAGATGGTCCGTCTGTGTTTGTTGTGCCTGTGCTGTGGTCATGCTGCAGCAGTATGGCATCATGGTGTGATATGAGGAGGATGCACAGCTGAGCTTACAGAGACTTCACAGACACCCTACCTACCGACGCATGTCTGAATTTTAAATATTTAGCTTTAATTTTGGCGCTAAAACATTTATGGACCGACAAAGGCAGCTCTCTGGAGGAGCATGTATTAGTCGGAAAAGTAGGACAATGTGATGCAAAAGGAAAGTCTGATCACTTGAGACAAAAGTTTTAAACACAGACTGCATTTGCATGTGTACATGTTGTCACTATCAGTGTCCAGTGTGTCTCGACATGCAGTTATTACACAGTAAAAAGTGCTTGGATCTTACTCGGGTTGGGCTGCAGGAGGACTTCTGTCTGCTTCATGATCCTCTCTGTCCATTGTTTGGTATTCTCAGCTCTGACCAAAAGGTTCTCCAAATGAGCATCCAGCTCTGTCTTCTCAGCCTGGCCAAGCTTCTCCTCTGTAAACTTCACAGTAGAAAAAAAAAATAAAAACAGAAGTTAATGCCTTTGTAAGATTAAAATAGCTGGTTAGGGGAGTTTACAAAACACTGCTCTGGCTTAGCTGCTGTTTATGGCCAAACCAGATTGTTTCTGAGGCCTGCTGATCGGGGCTCTGAACAACAGTGATGGTTACAAGAAAGATTGAGACACTACACAAGACTGTTTCACACAATATTGATAATATAGCGAAATAAATGATTAGATATCGAGTAATAATTAGCTCCAGGCGGCACAGTAACCGCCGCGTTAGCTGCTTTTTGCCAACGAGCATTAGCTCGTTTGGTTAGCCTCGAAGCTAACGCTAATTAGCACCGACTTCCACGAACTAGACGGTTAAACCTACCTGCACCGCGCGGCTCAGGAAAGTACCGGCGTCCGCGGCTAACCGCTTGACGTTAAAATCCATGGCACCGTGGGTAAAGAGATGAGTTGATAGTTTGAAAAATAAAGCTGGCTTGGCTCGCACTCACAGTGCCATCCCTACAGAAAATGTCATTGAAGCAACTTTTTGTCAGAGTTCCACCCAGCTGTTGATCCGAACAGAGACGAAACAGCGACAAGAGAGTTACCGTCTCCCCCCCTACGGGACAGCTGTGGCTAAATCCTGCGCATGCGCATAAATCCAAATGCAACCTAATAATAAAAAGAAAAAAAATATAAGTTGCTGATAAAATTTCAGACTTAACATCTTATTTGATTTGTCTGAGGGCGGTATTGCAGGAGAATATTGCCCGATTTGAAAACCCTCATGAGACACGATGTTTTAAAGCGAACTATACATAGTGCGCATATAAGTATCTTGTTCCGTATGTTTCCATGCAAGCACATACTCTTTGGTTGCGGTCACGTCACCAGGAAATATTGGTATCACGTTGAAACGGATCAAGTGGTGGAAAAATAACATACATAACAAAAAAATAAAGTTATGCAGTGGAGATGGGAACTTTAAAAAATAATACACATTACACAATTAGAAAGATATCTGTCATCACACTTGACACAAATAAACCAAACAAATATAAAATACCCAAAATACCCATTCAATGTTATTTTTAACTCTTCTTGTCATCTGGAGCACAAAAAAGGCTGCAATAAGCATTCTGTGACTGAACATCTATAGTAGATGAAGTGATAAACATAAACAATATTTCACATGCTTAGTTTGATGTGGACAAACACTCTTTTTACTTCCTTTGTTCTCCTGGGTGTCTGCTCTGAATGCTGATTGGTCAGATGTCTCTCAGCGATTCCAGCTGATCTATAATCAGGTATCATTTCTCACCTCACTATCTCATCTTGGAGTGTGCATGCTTCACAAGCGACCATTCAGGGGTCACTTAGTGTGCAGGACATTCTGTGTGTTTTATTCATAAAATAAGACCTCTAGTGTAACACAACGTGTTGTACACACTGCATGTTCTGCATCTGGGATGTGGTTCTCCTAGTACTAATGCTTATACAGCAGCATGTCATACTCGCCTTGATAAGACTGAATCATAACTTTGTAATCACATGGTGATGTTTTTAGTCGTGTTATAGAAGGAGAGCGTGATCTCGAGACTATATTTTTAATATGTTGCTCTTGTCTTATCTTGCTCTGGTCTTGGTCTAGTTCTCTAACACTTTAGGATCATTCAGTTTGTGCTTATAAATCCTTGTTTTTGATTTAGCTGCAGCACGCATCTTTACGTTAAATTAAAGCACAAATCTGCAGCAGAACACATAAAACAACTTTGGGAGGCAGTGAGAGATTCCTTGGGTCATTTGCTAAATCACTCATATAAGTGGTGCTTGTGAAAGATTTACATGCTTAGATTTTCCTCCAGTAACTCATCCGCGGTGCGATGTCTTTTGAACCCTCTCGTCTTTCTGTACAGTCGTCTTCTGGGAGCAGATTTTGGCAGCTTTTGAAAAAACACAAACAGTCCTCAGGTCTGGTTGTGATTATGCCAGAGCGAGCCTGCTACCTGCTGTGTGGGAGGAAGTCAAGCAGGGAGGGGAATCAAATGACTTCCCCGCTGCAGGCTTCCAACTCACCCCCAGCCCGCAACCTTTCCACTCACCTAAGCAGCGGCTCACAGATTTCCTCATGCAAACAGCTGTTGCGTGTAGAATCTAGGCTGGAAAGCTGAAACTGTGTTTATTATATCACACATAGGTTTAATTTAAGTCTAAATATAGATCCAGCATCTTTACTTATCTTGAAGTAAAATTTATTTACAGGGTTGAAATGTATTCGATTACAAATACTTGTTCATTTATAATGCGGGGCCGCACAGTGGTGCAGTGGTTGACTGGTGATGGACCGGTAGATGTATGGATGGATGCATGGATGGATATATAAAGCATCTGTAAAGGCATTTTAAACTTTTTTAGTTGTGTAGAGGTCATACGTACGCACACATATCACTTGATCAATGTCTCACTTTTCAGTGAGAAAATACATTCTTTTCTCAATAACAAGAGAGTTGGATTTTGTATTGTATGTATGTGTGTGCGTGTGTGTGTGTGTGCGTGTGTGTGTGTGTGTGTGCTCTGTGTCTTGTAGGACCTCACTTGGACGGAGTTGGTATTACCAATAGCAGTTGTAGGCTCGGTCGCTTGTAGCCACACTCCTGTCAGCCCACTTCTCAAGCCATGCTGCTTTCCTTTTCCATGCTTCTGTTTTGCACTGACATCATGCGCCTCACATTCTCCAACTCATCTTCGCAACCTTCACACACCACTAATCCTGGCTTCCACACCCCATCGCACGATTTCTGGCTGAAACATTTAAGAAACTTTAACTTTCAGGGCCGCTTGTACATCGCTCTGATTTGTCTGGGAGTTGGCTGCAGCATATATTATATTTATTTATATAAAACACATTGTATTTAAAACTCTTACTTGAGAGTCTTCAATTGTGACAAGTACAACGTGATTACTGTTTAAGTCGACAACTGTTGCAGCCAGCTGCTTGGACAAACTCATAGCAACTGAATCATAATCCAAAAGAGCTTTAGACATGTAATGAGTAATGAGGAATGAATGTAATGAGGAGAAAGTAGAGAAGTGTGTTCTATTGTGGGGAGTAAAGCGTTATGTTACTTGCTCCATCTGGTTAACCAATAAATGTTTTCAATTCTGAATAAGCCTCTTTGTACTGATCGTTCAACAGGTAAATATAAGCTATGTAATAAAC
The DNA here is from genome assembly GCA_900302745.1 of Parablennius parvicornis. Classification (NCBI taxonomy): domain Eukaryota; kingdom Metazoa; phylum Chordata; class Actinopteri; order Blenniiformes; family Blenniidae; genus Parablennius; species Parablennius parvicornis. Next base: position 5,349 of record OMNM01048649.1, read on the forward strand.
TCAAAGACTCAAGCAGAAGCCTACACTTTACATTTTTCTTACAGCCGCACTATGTCAAAGATATTAAGGCTGCGGCTGTGCTTCATACTTGACTAACTTTCCGAGCCGTTGGGGCGGGTGCTTTAAAAACGTGGATATGGAAGTCAGCACTTTTAGGAAGGCAGAACAGCTCCTCGGAGGGAGGAATAGATTTCAGACTCTGGTTGTTCCAGTAGTAAATCTGCGTGAATCTGCTGTTTCACTTCGCCATAACAGACAGTTCTCGACGGAATGAGAAGACTAAAACCTGCTGAAACTCAACATCGGAAAAAAAAAATCACCTTCTGTTTCCTCTGGTTGTAAAACCCCGATGTCCCCTTTGCAATCAAAAGACAATAACGAAACAATGTCGGTGACATAAAAGTGTTTTTATTCGGACGAACTTTCTCACAGCTCGAACCCCTGACGGAGCAAACGGACTCGAGTTTCACTCAGCACGAGGCCTTCGAATGCCACTGTCATTAATTGCTCCGTCAAAGTAAATCTAGAGCCTCAGAGAGTTGTTGAAATAGCTTTAAGATACAACACTTTCTAAAACACGTGGGAATCTGAGCTAATTACTGCTGTTTCTTGACCACGTTTTGGGCGAGCTCCAGAAGCAGAGGGTACCTGAGCGTCCTCTTCCTCCAGGACTCCGGGATGCCCTGGACACCACTCTGAAGAAACACATCAGGGAAAGAAAGACCGTCACTGAAAACTGGAGTTTACTGCCACAGAATGACAAAGACGGAGAGAAAACTCCCACTGAAGTCTATGTTTGATATTGAAACTAGAAAAGTTTGAATGGCTCAGTTAGTACATCTATTTCTTTTTCTTTCTTTGATTGGCCGAGTTAAAAAGGTGGATCTCACCCTCATTTCTCACGGTTAACATGAATATGAGGCAGGACATGTCCCAAAGGCTGTACTGTTCTCTTTAACATCTGCTTCTGCATCGTTCCGAGTAAGCTATTCAGCAGAATCCCAAACAATTTATAAGGTGCGAAACAAGATTATATGTGCACTGTCATGTATCACAAGTGGAACCCATCAGTTCCTTGTTATTCTTACAGTGAAAATCACAGTTCTATAAGTATTTCCATATTTTACGATGAAAATTCTTTCAAGTTGATTTGCATTTTCCTGTTTATGATGACAGGCTTCAACTGCACTCAGTGATTGTGTGGAAGGACACATGGGGTGGCCAATCATATCAGATCATGGCTCTTCCCCACGGATACATTTTAGACCTTTAATTATATTGTGTATTCTTACTTCACACACACAGTGGCAAAGGCCGTCATGCTTGATCTCTATCAGCAGTTATTCGGGGCTCAATGTTTTGCTCTGAGACGCTTGTTGCCACTGTTAAGCAAATCCCTGCATTTTCTGCTGTGTGAGTTCAGGTTGTGGCTGTGATCTTGCACAACTATTAGTATTCCTTCATCTGGGCTGTTTTCATATTCATGCGGTGTCAGACGTACGAGGCAAAGTTAATGTCTTTTCCCGCTTTCATCACAGATACATTTGTGCTCAGACGGAGCTTGCAGCAAGCCAAGAAAGCCATGATATTGCCCTACATTCAGATGGTGATTAATGACGAGCGTAACACTGAAAGACCGTCCAAACATGTTCTTGATATTTGTGCGTTTCAATGTGAGCAAGCTGCAAAATGTTCTTGCAGATAATCAGGGATTTTTTTTTTTTTTTTTTTGCAATCCTACTGAGATGGAACATTGGTAATGAGCTGGTTTATATGGCTGATGGCTGCATTCCTACAGTACCTGTGCCCCAAAGCAGGCTCCAATGAAGGAGGATCGGCTGGCGGTGCATCCCCCGCGGCGCATGGTGTCCCTGACAGCTTCATCCAGCTGGTTCAGTGTCAGGACGCCGTGAAGCGCTCCCTGGAACGCATCGGGCAAAGCTGGACACAAGCCCAGATTCGGTATGAGGAGAGCAGATTGCTTTTAGACAGTAATGTACATGGAACCATATCCCTGTGCTGTACATATTATTTTTCCATATAAACAGCGTAATTTGCTTCACTTTATCATCAATTTCCCTCACGTAGGAGGCACCTGAGCAGATCTGAAAAGCAGACTCGCCACAAGAACATTAGCTATCTCGACCTTTTGGGCTTGTAAAACCTGAGACATTGAACTCAGCGGGATGGGAAAAATGAAAAGCTACTCGGAGGGAGACCATTAGCCGGGAGATCAAAGGCTGGAGGACGCACTAACGGATACACTGACAGGAAAGAGTAAGTGGGCAACGCCAAGTCAACAGACCTGACTCCTGCTGCTACGCCTGGCTTACCTCATGTGTTTGTGAACACAGCCGGTATGAGCTGTTGGGACGACTTGGCGAGGTTGTCCTTCACCTGGTGGAGATGTGCTGAAGCAGAAACAGAGGAAACTGTTTAGTTGACCTGCTTTAGCTCAAACTGCACTTTGACATAGCAAACATCTTATATTTCCCTGCTTCAACGTTGCGTTTTGTTTCAGAACGACGGATCGTGCATGTTCGTCAAGACAGTGATGTTTCTTTTATGGAGTGAGTAAATCATTTTAGACATTGTTGACCACATCTCCCATAAGACCTGTGAGTTTCTGGGCTGTGCTTTGATTATCCCCTGCTGTGCGTGTTTATAGGAAAGATGAAAGTTTCTTCTCCGTACGGCACACTCAACCAGCAGGCTGCACAAACTCAAACTATGATGCATGAAGCTGTCTCCTCTTTTAAATAACATTTGCTCTGAAAGCATTAAAGCTCAATCAAACCCGCAGAAGCATAGGTGTAGTCCATAGTGCAGCCATTCCTTTTCAGCAACACATACAAACATAGAACAAATGCATTCTGATGTTATTTGGGGGGCATTAATCAGGGTGCAGTGGTTTGCACCATGACCCCACTTTCAGCCCCACATGGGTTTGACTCTGGGCAGTGCCTAGTCATGTTGAGTTTGTATGTTCTTCCTGGTTTACGCTAAATCTCCTGAAATCTTCCTTCATGTTTCTTTTTTGAATTTGGATGGGATACATTTCATTTCAGGGGCCACAGACAGAAAATCTCCTTTTGAGTGGGCCGAGCTGTAAAGCAGTGTTTTAATAACCTCTGAAATTTAAACTTCACAGATTTTCTTTGTTTTGACGCAGACCATATGTGATGAAAAAATGTCTATATTTTTGCAAAGACTCCCAAAAGTACGACAGAAAATGACTACAAACTCAACATGAAGCTCATTTTAATGAAACATTCTGGTGCAAAATGAAGTGAAATGTCACAAAAAGTTGCTAATGCTACTTTGCTATCTTTGATGCCAGCATCACTGACGACTCAGCGCTTGGTTCTTCTCGTGTACGACTGAGTAAGAAAGTTCAATGGGATGATTTCCAGCAAAGTTTATTCCAACAAAACACAAGTCAGTTTGATTAAGAAATGACTGAAGCTTCATACCAATGACAGCCCTGTCCAGCTCCTGAGGATTCTGTCTGTTGGGGTCATTCATCTGAGCCAGAACTGCATCCAGAGCGTTGGGATCCGGACCATTGAGAATGAAATGCTCCAGGAACCTGACGTGACAGACGAAGCTTCGGAAATGATTTCTCTCTTACAAAACCTGGTGCGGAGAACTGTTTCACTCACCTTGCTGCCGCCAGCGTCACAGCCACACACATGTCATTGTTCTGGGTGACTCTCATGGCTTTCTCTACTTTCTCCAGCATCTCGGGTCGCCCGGCGTACATGGCCACGACTGGAGCCAGCTTGGTGACCCCGTCCATCTGACAGTCCACTTCACAGCCTTAAAGACACACAAACACACACAGTTTGCACCCTGAGCATCACGCTTTCGGAAGCCTTTGTACTCTTGCTGGGAGGAACTTTCACCAGATTCTTCTTTGCCGGCGTCAACATTTCTGAAGAAAGCCTTCAGGCACCCGTTCCTCCATGGGCCGTCGATGGGGAGAACAGCCTTGGGACCTGGCAAATACAACAGACAGCTGTTTAACAGGTGCACATGAATATCACTGAGATGAAGATAAACAAAAGAGAGGAAACATTTGGTCGGACTTTCTCTTGTTTAGTGTACATGGACGTCTTTTCTCTGTTTAGTCTCGACAGCATGAAGATCGACGTGAAGCCATCTGCACTTTAACGTACCCAGAGGTGCCCTGTGGTGACGTGCTGATTTACTGCCGCACTGTGTTTATATGACATCCTGGCTGTAAAAGGCAGCATATATTCAAAGCCCTGGACACTAACCCAGAACAGGGTAGTTCTGTGTGGAGCAATTTTCATGGCAGAAAAAGCGCATTATACTGTGTTATCAGACAGTAACAGAGGCTCTCACACCCTCTGAGGCCTGTTAGCAGATCATTAACATGTATGGAAATCATAACGCTGACGTGACGTTTGGTGACGGTGCTTACCTCCTTTCTTCCTGTACGGGTCGTTGAGAGGCAAATCGTACACCGTTCCCGGGCCAAAGAACTTGTAGATGCGCTTTGTCAAATCTTCCACATTAACATCTGCGGAAACATGATGACAACATGATGAAGTCAATTTTTTTCTTTTTTTTTTTTTAATCATTTGCTGAAGGTTAAAGAAGTCTAACATCAGTAAATACAATGTTAGGTTTGTGAATTTACATGAACAAGTACAGGGAAAATATAATGCTGTCTTTCAAAAGTAAAAGGAGCCCTCGCAGATGCTGTTGCCATTATCTTGAAAACACCATTTCAATGCTTCCATAGTTTTACATTTTATCCGAGGACTCTGTATTTCAGCATGATTCACAGATTTAAAAAAAAATAAAATCTAAAATCTAAATACCTTCTGTCTGTAAATGATATTTCTCTCAAGTCCCCACTCTGAATTCATGTCTTTTTTGCTGATTTATGAAAACTTGCCTGCAGAGAGCCAGAACGCATTCATATACTGTAATTATCAAACCTCAAACCGGCACAAGTACAAACCCCTTAATGAATTATGTTTCAGATAGGTTTTCTTTTTTTTCTTTTTTTTTTTTTCAGTTTTAGAAGCCTTCGGGAAATGACCTTGATATTATATTAATGTTTCCAGGTTTTCTGGCACATATTTATGAAACATCATGTGGCAGAAAATACAGATATCAGCTCCCTATTTAAAAAGCATTTTCTCTTATAAAGACGTTGCCATAGCAACACACTTATGGCTGTTTATTGAGAGCTCCTTGCTGTTGAGCAGCAAGAAACTCCCTGCTGTTGTTACGTGTTTAAATTACAACAGAAGAGAAGAAAAACAAAGAACACACACTTCATAACAACATTACATAACTACATTTTGAGAAGTTATGTAATGTTGGAAATTACATATTTAATTGGTAAATAAGATCACAAGAGTTTGATGACTGGTGATCCTGGAACACGTTGACAGGCCGAGATTAATGTTTCTGCATAAAAAACAAAATCAGTCAAACTGCACGACTTTTCAAGAAATACTGCAGGACGGTGATCCGCTGACCAGATTGACGTGGGATTAACTTGATGCTAACAATATGTGACTATTAGAAAGACTGAACACAATAAATGGACATCTTGGAAAGGATTTTTTGAGCACGAGGCAAGATGCAGCTGAACAGGGAAAATGGAAAACCCCTCGCGGGTCGTTCCAGATTCATTCAGCTTGTTATAATGTTACTTTTCCCCAAATGCGGATTGACAGGTTTTCACTGCTTGTGTCCCACCTCCACACTGGCTGAGTGACTCCAGCAGGACGTACGCCTGATCTCCGTAGCAGGACTGCTCGCCTGTTGTCCGGCGGTAGAAAGGATTTGCTGACTGAGGCCGAAACTCAGGACAGGGCTCCAGATCAGAGAGGACTTCTTTCAGCCTGTCAGGGTTGTAGATCCAGTGCATGGGCTGGGCTGCATGGAAGAGGACAAAACATATCATTTATTTTCGGGAACTTTGAGGAAATTTGATTTTTTCAATTTTCACTTATACTCAAGTACATTTTTTCCCAAAGCAATCTACTTACTTACTTTTTAAATTCAGAACTTATAACTGGAAAAAAAAACCCAATCTGACTCAATATTCTAACCTTTTACTGCATATTTGAAGCCAATAAATTATTTTCTTCAAACATTTCCAAACCCAATCCATTGGAATTTTATATTACATGATTTGTTTGAGTGTTATTCAGTCTACAAAATCAGCTTTCATCACGTGCTTTGTTACAAAATTGAAGAAGGCGCCGCCTTTCTGCTTTATCAGTAAGTGCAGATGTTTCTCAGGGATAACCTATAAAGATGATAAGAAACCCACTACATAATTTAACAGTAAAACAAAATTTTGTGTCAATAAATGCAATGCATCTCTTAAAATTTCATTGCAAACAACTAAAAAATTGCTTCATGGAGACTTTTATATCATAACTGTAGTAAAAAAAAAACAAAAAAAAAAACTATAAGACCAGCATGTATAAACTATATAATTTCTAAGAAACCCATAATTGTTTGATTTTTTAAGAAGGTCCCTTTCTTTGTAAAATCTGACTTGAAATATAGATCAAAATCTTATTTATTTTGAAAAAGAAAATGCAAGTAATGTAAATGTAAAGAAGACAAATTAAGTTGATGGATGAATTTTTGTCCAAAGATATAAGTGTCGTAGGTACACCGGTCCGTGAAGACGTATCCAACTTCTCTAACCCAAATTCTGCCAAAAATATTAAGCATGATGTAAATCCTATGCAGCATGTGAGTTCCGAGTTAATTGTTAAACTCTTATTGATGATGACAGCTTTACTTGGATTGTAAAATAAATGTATTTCATGTGTTTTACCCAGTTTGAAGGGGAGATCCCTTTTATCCCTCCCGGAAAATATAGAAAAAGTTGAAATAAGTTGGTGGCAGGTGGAAAACTGTTCCCGTAATTATCACTTCCAGCATCTGTATCACACATAGTTTATCTTACCTGCTGCATCTGCCACCGCTGCCCCAATAATGGCCCCGATGGCTCTGTCCGCCACTGTCAGGGCCATCTGCTTTCATTACCAACACACAGTGCACACAGGAAATAGTGTGAGAATTTCACATTATATCAAAAGCATTCAGTGCCTGTAGCTTTCTGTTGGTGTCGTTGGAGGCAGTTTGATGTGTACAGTGAAGTTGAAGCTTGAATTTGTGATGTAACTGTATCTGCGTAGTTTCCTCAGGTTTGTTTTCATATGAAAATCTACTTTAGAACTTTATATGACGTGAAAAGATGAAAGTTACGAGGACGCGTTCAACTTTTTATGTACATTATTAATAATCAGAGGATTGTTTCTCCTTACCTTCAGGGTGCGTCTTCACTTTTTTAGCATACAACTTGAAGTGTCGTCGTATCAGTGGCTGTTTACTGGTTAAAGGGAGGCACCGGGATCTTCATGATAAGAAGGAACCAATCACAACACGGGGAGCAAGCGTTCCATAATTTCAGATAAAACATTACGAAAGATGTCCAGAGAAACTGTTTGTTTTGGTGAGAGAGATGGAAAGCTGACAGAGCCTGCTGGTGTTTGCCCCCAATTTGACCCTTATCAATGTCACACATGTTTCCTCCCACAGATATCATCTGCGAGGGTGCCGGGACTCCTCAGTCGGGCCACAGGCAACATGAGCCTTTCTGAGCCATCTGGTTTCGAGCAGGTTCATGTCAAAAGGTTCTGTCCATCACACCAGTATGTCTTTTCATGTCATGACATTGTATTTTCAAGATCCTGATCAAGTCAAGTCTTGTTGTGGCTACTCTTTAATCTGGGCCAGGGTATTAAAACACACAGTCAAGACAACATGAAAAGGAATTCTGACAAAAAGCAAGTCCTATTCCTGATTTGTCCACTGGGGGCAGGGCTGAGCATTTGGCGATTAAAGTTAGCTGTGGAAATAGCAGTAGCACAGGGTGACTAGATTCAGGTTGTTTTTTTAAATGACACATTTGACTTGAAAAGACAATTACACTTACGCCACATGCAACACAGTGCCATAGTATTGTGTGCAAAGCGTTATCTCATTTAAATGTATGCATAGCTGTTCCTTTAAAAACAGTACAAAAACAGAAGTTCCCATTAATTGTTTATTTCGGGGTTTTTTTTTTTGTTTTTTTTGTGTTTGCTCCCTCTAGCTAAGCCTGCAGTTTCCTCAACTGTGTATTAATGTTGGCTCAGATGAAAGTTCCTCATGCATGACAAGCGGAGTTGGTGTTCACCTGCTCAATCACCTGGTCTTGTCATTTTTTATCGCGCCTTTCATGCTTCTTTTGTGTTGTACTGAACTGTTTCTTTATCTAACGACAGTTTCCACTACAATTTCCCATCAACGCTGCTGGTGGCGCTTTTAAGACCAGCCTACGAAATGTCAAGAGATGTGACTACCACGCTTGTTGTGCAAATAGAGAACATAAATGAACAATTTATTTTCAAAATCCACTTTATATTGTAGAAATCAATTAATTCCTCAATAGTTTTAACACTTCTTTAATAGGTTAATTTGCACTGAACAAACTCCTTTAACGCCAGAGGGCAAGTTTCTATACGCTGAAATGGCTTTCATACACTGTTGCTGTCCTTCTGATTCATTATCCTCTTTTTCTGTGTGAATCTTCCACTCCGTCGCCTCCACCCTGACAGCTCGCAGCTGATCCCCTCCACCTCTGCAGCTCTGATGAAACCCTGCAAGACCTGGCCAGTCGCCATTTATCCCCGGCCTCTCATGAGTATCCCAGGCCATTGATTTCTCTTCTGGCCCCCTAAAACAGCAAAATAGAGTGCTTTGGGCAGGGTCGGACAATCAATAGCGGTTAGAAAACAATAAGCCAAAGCTGCTACAGCCCTAGGCTTATGTTCACAGATGTCATTCGAGAAGTATGAACCATATTTGTACTAAAACCAGAATTGTAACTGAGTCAATTTGTACTGAAGAATAGAAAATTCTATATTTGCTCAGGCGTGCAAGTGGGAAATGCCGAAGAAATAGTTCAAGTAAGGTCTCCTCGAATGCTAAAAACATTTACATTTATGTGAATGCATTACGTCAGAGGTACAGCTGCAAGATAAATCTTCATAAAGCAAAGCTGCAGAAAAACGGACACGAATCGCTTTCCCCCAGCAGAAAGATAACGTGCCCTTCAAAGAGGGGATGAAAGGGCAGCGCGAATAGATCATCCACTGTCGGATCGTATGACACAATGAGCAGGGTGACGCTCTATAAATTACACGCCGGCGGAGTTGCAAGATGATCCTGATGGAGTGTGGGCAATGTCGCAAAGCCTCGCCATATTTCGGCGGGGTTGGTTATTTGGCAGAGAAGCTGCAGGAAGGCGGAGAGAGTCTGCTCCGTTAGCCGACGCCAACAATTTCGAGAGTAACAATGTGCAAGGCGGAGTTCACGAATGCTGACCCGAGCACAATGCTGAGCTGCACTCAGGGCTTGTACAGTAACACTTCAGGTCTTATGAGTCCAGCATGTTATAATGATATAATAATAGTGTCTAATGTAGCGTTTAACATATATTTCTACATAATTTAGGATTGTATAATTGCAATGTGGAACATTTTGCTTGCTGACGACGCTGAGATTTTCACACTTGACCCCTTTTGCATAAACAGAGTTTTGATTATTGGTGTGATTCATATTCAAAGTCATATATAGTTCATATATACAGTCCCTGCTTCATCTCCAATCTCTCTGCTCATGTCTGCTGACTCACTCCATCCGTTAAGTTCCATGTGGCGCCGCTCTGCAGCACAGTGTTCCAGCGGAGTGCTTCTGCGTGGAGTTTGCATGTTGTCCCTGTGCATGCATGTGGAATGGCGACTTTGCCCATTTTAAGCTGGGATCGATTCCAGCATCATGTCACCCTGAACTGGACAACAAGTTGTAAAAGATGGATGGAAGGACTTCCTATTGATATAAGAATGGAGCAACTTAAACTACATGCAGTTCCATAAATTAACAGAAAAATAGACCATGCATTACTTTATCAAGTGGTATTACACTTTACTAGATTACTATTAAAGTAATAGCATTTACTTGGCATTACAAATGGCATTACACGCATATATATTAAACACTCGTACTTTGTCTCTCTGCTGTGCCCCATTTTTGCTCCCAAAAAAACTAGTACTTTTCATATTTGATTGTTGATTTTAACTATTAAGCTGTTGTGACACTGATTTGGAAACAGAAAAATCCTGGCAGTCAGATCACATCGACCATATGTGCGCAGACATAATCAAGCTGTTTCTGGCAGGGCTCACGTGGGTCTGGCCATTACCTTTCAAATCTGGCCATTTCCCAGGTGAAATAACCCAGAAATAAGCGAATCACTCATCTGTGCCTTGATGGAAAATTGAAGACGCTAACAACGCGCTCTGATGCATACGCGACGGTGCTTTAGGTACGTCACCATCTCTACAGATCGCTGGGTTTTGGCAGATGTGTGTGAATGCAATTTCAAGGTGATAATTAATGTATTTTTTGTTTTATTTTATGGTGTAAGGAAAGAAACCACTCCACATTATCCTCAGTCTTTATAAAAGCATGGAAGCTCATGTTAAGTCTTTTAGAAATGTCCTTTTACACTGGTGAATATTCTGATTGTGCACTGATGATGGGGATTTCTGTTGCCATGGTTACAATTACATAATTACCACCAAAAAGAAAAGGTATCAATAGAATGACATAGTGTGTTTTTTCTGTGCGGCAGTGTTCTGGGGAATGCTAATAATTGTCAGGCTGTGCGTCTGCCCACTCAGAGAGAGGAAGTTGAAACAGGAGAAAGGTGCTGAGAGGTGCCGAGAGGTTCGCCAGCATCCGGCCACCGCAGCCACTTCCCCTGTCATCCGTGTTATGCCAGCCATGCCATCCGATGTGCAGCCTGTGGAAGACAAAGCTGGATGCTCACAGCTGAACCACACAACCTCCTTTCATTTTCTATTTTTTTTTTCTTTTTTTCTTGAAATGCAATCTGGAGTAAACAGAAAGAGACGTTCCTGCAGGCATTCCCGCTCTGACATCCGTCCAAATCCTTTTGCACAAGTGTGCAGAGAAGAAGAAGAAGTGGTGATGAAGAAAAAAAAAAAAAAAAAAAAGGGGAAGAATTACAACAGTAAAAATGCTGGAGACTAATCTTGACAGCATTGTTTGCCCAGGCTGGTGTGTTCAGTCATTGTATGTAAATGCACTTGGCAGAACTCTTCGAGGGATTTTATTTTTATTCCAACGTTCGTGCTCTACATACTTGGAAATCTTTATTGGAAATGAAATAAATCTGTGAGGTGTGTCATTCATCTCCTCCATCATTCCTGCGCATATTTTCAGAGCAGCATACTCTGGCACAGTTAATGTGATCACCAGCACTTTCTTCTGAGAGGCTTTGTATTAGTTTTCACATATCGGATGTCTCATTCACTCAGATTCCTGTCTCTGCTATGTGGATTGTAAACTTTGCCCACGTGGCCTGCTCTACTTTGTGCATGTGTTTTCCTTGCGGTGTATTATTTTTACTGCTTTTAACTTTTTCACTGTTTATCCACCTCCTCAGTATGCGTGCAGCTTGTTGCTTTTTTTTTTTTGTTGCGCTAACAGCCCAATGGGGATCTATGAAAGCTTTACAGTAATTTGCCTTGCAGGTGCATTCTTTTGCTCCACGTTCATGCAGAGAAGCTGCTTTCTAGTTTTTTTCATTTTCACTTTGTTGCTGGAGTTGCTCGGTTGGAGTTTAATTGCCTTGCTCAAGAGCAACCAAGCAGAGATAGACAAGAGAGCGAGAGCTCATGCATTCGTAGGCATAAGCCGGCTATATAATAATCTAGCATGAGATTAAAAATAGGAGCCTGTGCAAGTGTAATCGCCCACATCCTTTCCATTTCCATTACCGAGCCATTTAAAATGTTTAATTTGAAGCCTGTAAGTCAGAGCAGAGCAGCAGGATCTGAAGACAGCTTCCTCATTTCGTTCACACAGAAGTAATAAAAGTAAAACCGTGGTTTTTTTTTTCCCGTCCTCATATTGGCTCAGTCGTGCCAATCATACTGTCAGTGTCACAATAAGAAACGTTTAAACAATTCCTGTTCAACAGGAAGAAAACAACAAAAACAAGTCAATGTGGGATATTACATTTGCGATCGCTGCTGCGTCTGCTTCTTCACTTTGACAAAACACTGGACGTCCTGTTTGCAGCTGTGTGTTGGCGGGTCAGCATGGAAGTGGTAAAAACAGAAGTTTTGTCGTCCTAAACAGGGGAAACAAGTCGGGTATCGGATGGAAACTGAAAACATTTTGCTGATATAAGGAAGAAGACCTGACAGAATGAAGCAGTGTTTGAGTCCGACGGCCAGGACCTATACTTACACAGACAGTTTTGAATGTAACATACAGCCTTGTTGACTGTGTGTGTATCTGCTGCATATTGAGCATCAGCAGCTAGATAAGGCACATCTGTGTTTGCAGGAACTGCACTGTTTCCTCTCCAAACTAATGATTTACTCAAGCATCTGACAGGAGTTCTGGTAAAAGCACCAATAAACGATAACATGCAAAACTCCACGGCTACATAAAATACAGATCGGTATAAAATGTGTCATGTGTCTGTTGATGATATACTTGTGTTTCATCATGACGCGAGACTAAACGCCACTCAGAAAGGTTAGCACACTTTTGAGGTAACTCATGGCTTCGTTGGTATAGCAAATCGTCTTTTAATTCCAAAGCCGGTGTTTGAATCCAACACATCACACGATCCTTATCGAAGACACCTGAACTTTAAATTGTTCCCATTAATGACTGAGCGTCTTGCGTGTGAATGTGTGTATGTGACTGGGCTACATTCACTCCTACCCGGGTATTTAATAAAAGGCGATATTTCTATTGAGCCGCACATTTACACATAAGCGCAGCTACGACTCACCACAAACAAAGATATTTACATCACAATTTGTAAAGTTATTTTTTTTTTCCAGGATTCTGATTGGCTTCATGCTCTCCGTTACACTGCCCCCTACAGGTTTGGCATGCTCATAGTAGCTCTGAACCAGGTGGATAATTATGCAGGTCCATATCAATGAATTTTTTTTTTTTTTTTAAAGTTTGGGGGATAAATATCTGTTTTTGTAAAAATCTGGGTACGTTTAAACGCGGCCCAAGTGCTGAATGGTTTACAATCGAAGTCTATTCACCTTCCTGTGCAACTGCTCCTCGGTGATGCTAGTTTACTGTCCAATCACACAACAGCAACACAATTGAACATATAGACAACTGGACATCTTGTGATACGAGCACCAAAAATAGAATTAACACTCATGTTGGATTATATATGTAAAAATCCACGATGGCTATTTATTCTTCTAGAATTCTGTCTTTACATGCATCAAACTTCGTAAATGAACTTGACTAATTTGCAGTTATTCTCAGAATAGAATAGAATAGAAAAACTATATTTCTAACATAAAGATGATACAATGAAACAGGTAGGAGTTTTTGGACTCGTGTTGATGAGGAGGACTTTACTTGCTTTGACAGAAAGGCGACAGTAACTTCAGTAACCAGTATGAGAATATCACTTAACGCATATTGATGACAAGGCAGACGAGTCTGGTTATGATGATCTTGTCAAGTTTAACTGACCGAAGCTATTCAATAGAATATTAATGAGCCTTTATCTGATCCACCGAGTCTCAGTTTCTGCTGTCAGATGGCAAGATCTGAGTTTTGCATGAATGATTCACTCCTTGAATAAATAGTTCACACGTTCGTCTTTTGCTTTGTTCCCCGTTGTACCAACAGAGCGACGTTTTACTGTCGCACGCTACAAGAGCAGGCTGCTCAGTTTGTCTTTTAATCCAGAATTTGGTGATCAAAACTACCTCGGCCACCCGGCTGAACTCTAAGATGTCAGCACCAAGCAGAGCATCTGAATTATTTTAATGATTCAACGTGTGAATGTGGCCGATCATGTAAAGGGCGTTCAGGCCGCTGAAGTGTTAGATTTTGCTCCATAAGGAATGTTAAAACTCCGTGTCATCTTTTTATGGCAGCGTGTAGGAGGATGATATGCAGTCATAAGAGCTCCAGTCATCTCAAGCTCCTTTTTTTTTTCTTGACCTAAACTCAAATGACTTCCACAGTTGCCTCAATCAAAGACAAACCCTTTGGTATACAATGCACGGAGACGTACGACTGACAGATTTGATGTAAACATTTGTCAACACGCAACAAAATCTGGGATGAATTCAAGGCTGTTTCTGTCCATGCTGACAGCAAGAAGATAATTTTAAACCTCTTTGTCAGTTTTTAGGGTGGCTATGACAAAAACATCCCTGGTGGGATTTCAGACTTGCAGATATACATGTTTTATGTGTGTTTGTGTGGTTTTCTCTTGTTGCTCTGGTTCCCTCTTTCCCCAAAAAACATGTTTGAGGTTAATTAGTGACTTGCTCATAGGTGTGAATGTGTGTGCGTATAAATCATCCATTAATGGAGGTCTGAGCATCTTAGGTAATAAATGATTATTGATCATACCAAATAGTGTTCTGCTGTATAAAAGACATGAAGGAGGATTTGAGCCATTTGGGAGTTATTCAAAGTTCAGTCTTTTCTTTCTTTTCTTTGTGCACAAAATCTTATTGCAAATTTCTTAAATGTATTTATGTAGATTACTATTTTTATTTCATTCCATTTTTATCTTATTATTCCATTTTTATCTTATGTTTATCTCTTAGTTATATAACCCACGATAAATGTCTTGAATCTTGAATCTACTGAAATCTACATTCAGAAGAACCAGTTGAGGTATAGTCACTTACGATTAGAGGTCTGTCAGGTACATTTCACAGACCCTGAGGTCGAATCCAGGAGCTGCTGGAGAGATTACACCTCTCATTGGCCTCTTGGGTTCCTTCACATAGGAGCTCAAAGTGATACCTGAGCTGCTTTATCTCCATATAGGAAGCAGGAAGGAAGATGGATGGATACATGAGGTGATATATGAACAAAATATGTTCTAAAGCAAACACTTGATCCAACCCAGACTGAGTACGGTGCAAGCTATCTGATGAATGGCAAGCTGATATAAAAATACATAATACAGACAAAGACAACTACACTTCATCCATCTTAGTCCTGTTTTGTAGGCTGTGAATATAAGTGCTGGTAGACAAGGTGGAAGAGGCAAACTATTAAACACCTTTATTTATACATTGCCTGCAACAACAGTAGTAAGTCCATGTTTGCTTGTTTTTTTTTAGCACTTTAAGTAAAGTTTGCTTTTAGGTTTAATGTCCATGTCTCGTGTTTGTATTTAACCTTTAAAAATATAGTTAGAATAAAAGAGGTGTTTTCAACTATCATTATTGCAAACGGTTCATGATTTGTGTTGATGTTCCGCTTACCTGCAGCCGACAGAATTCTTGAAACAGCGATGTCTGTGAGAGTAAACTGAAGTACAAAAACTCCCAGAGAAAACATGCAAACTCCTTCCAGAAAGTCAAACACACAGTACTGTAACACACCAGATCTCATCATCGATTGTCAAGCAAGGACACAAATGAGATTCAGAAACGTTATTTATTTTAAACAATTACGGAGCCGATGTAAATGTCACCACTACATATTTGGCAGAAAACAGAATGTAATAGTTTTAATAGACATGGGAGTAGGTCCGTATCTCTGAAAGACACGCGTATTTGGCTTGTTTATTCATTAATTGAGCAGCACTGTGCAGTGGGAATATTTGCACGAGGAAACAAAAAGAAAAAAAAAGAAAACCAGGAGAACTTTTAAGATATGCATGTTTATTTAGCCATGATTTCCGTTCGAGTAGGTTGCAAGCTGCACGCTGTCGCTTGCGCGCTGTAATTTTACGCACTATAATGTGAGGACGTGAGTGGCAGGCGGAAGAGGTGAGGAACTGGGTGAGGGGGAGGGAAGAGAGACGTGCAGATGGATGGAGAGAGAGAGACAGTGTGTGTGAGTGTGTGTAAGAGAGAGAGAGCGAGAGAGAGAGAGAGAGAGCGTGTGCAGGGTGCGCTGCGCTCCATCCACAGCCTCAGAACATCAGAGTGTCATTCTCTGAGCGGCTGCCTGCGCCTCCACCACCAGCTCCCCACTTCTGGTTCATGTGGCATGGATACGGTTGAACACACGCGGTACTCCTAAATAATCAGCATTATCTTTTTTTTTTCTGTGTAATCTGTAAGTCGGGATCATGATGGAGTACTGGAGGCAATGCGCGCTGTGGTTGATAAACTGCAAGGTGCTCCCGGCGAGCCACCGGGTGACATGGGAGTCCGCGCAGGTATTCGACCTGGCGCAAACCCTCCGGGATGGAGTCCTCCTGTGCCACCTGCTCAACAACCTCAGACCCCAGTCCATCAACCTGAAGGAGATCAACCTCAGACCGCAGATGTCACAGGTAAGAGACGGACTGGAGCCGTCCCCCGAGGTCTGTTCCTTCGCTCAACTACAACTTAGCCTCGGTGTCGAGAGCTCCAGCCAGACTCCGTTGGCTCTATATTGTTTTGTAAGTTTTAGCGATCTGACACAAAAACGACAACTGTGCCAACGTACAACTGAATCTTCTTAGGACCAGAACGCATATGCAAACAATTCGGCATGATATGAACGACACACTAGGTACCGCTTCGTTGAATATTTCTACTTTTAAAAATTTTGTTTGCGTTGATTAGCGCTCCCATCGTCAACACAGCCGCGGAAGACAGAGTGCAAATATTATATTTTCATCAATTGTAGCCGAGGTCATCGCGAAATATATGTGCCGAATTAAAGACAAGGCAATTTCAATTCCATGAAGTCACAATGGCTCTTTATTATGAATATTTTCCCTTTTTGAAAGAGGAACTGTTAAAATGGGGGGGAAATCGTAGGAAATCTGGTACTGGACGCCAACTTTGCGTTTGGTTGAAGTGAAGTCGAAAATGGTAAAAACGAGTTTTTCTGATCGTTTTACCTCTTTTTGTGTTAAAAGTCACTTGTATTTGTTTGTAACGTTGAACAATACTGCATCTCATTCTGCACTTTATGGATATATGCCTGATTCGTCTTATTTCTGGGTTATCATAATAACATGCATTGATTTATTTGAAAAGATACTCAAACGTAAAATGAATGTTAGGGTGTGTTACTACAGTGCTTGCTTTCCCTTACAATAAGTACAGATGCGCTAATAATAATAATCTTCTTAAGGATTGGTTTTTGGTTTGCCCTCCCATACACGGATAGATAAAAAAAGATAGAGAGAGCTGTGACCACATGCGTCCTGTTTGTCAGATACCATCTGCTTCAATAACAGGACAGCCTGAGCCTGGACCAGATTAATATTCGCCTTCATAACAGTGGATCTCTGCATCTGGCTTGGTGACAGTACACAGTGAGGTATACTTTCACCTACTGAGTCCGCAGACCTGCTGGAAGAGTGTCAGACTGTGCCCATAAAACACACACACACACACACACACACACACACACACAAACTACAGTGTGATTAAGGTCCTGATGCTCCCAAAAATGCAAAACAGGTGATTATGGTTGGAATATCAGCTTTATGGTGTGGTCACATCTGATGGAGAGGAGGGATTATCTGTGCCTGGAGAGAGAAAAAAAACAGCACTCAAAACTCAATGTCACTGTGGCACAGTCAATATGATATGCAGTTAGCGTTCGCTTACAAACCAACAGAGTATCCACTGACTTGAGCGTACAGGTCAAGTGGACAATTTAAAAAAAGTACAAATGTTTTAACGTCATTGGGGTTCGTGGAAATCACTTGTCTGAAGATCTGTTTACTCGGAGGATTCAGTGGAAACTAGATTTGTTCTGTAAAAAGACCCTTCGTTCCATTTGCTGATAAAGTTATGACACAGCTAATAATATGGCTAATAGTGGAGAGACATCAATACTTGAGTGCTTGCCATCACTCATGACATAATGACACGGAGCAGAGCAGCCATGCTTAGTGAGTTTATGAACCATACGTACACTCAGCGCCCCAGACCGAGTTATTTATAGGCCGACTTTGTTTTATGCATGGCTGCATGTTTTACTCGCACTGTGCCAGCGATGAGGCAACATCCAGTGTGAACTTAGCACCAGTAGTAGGCCAGTGCAAAATCCATTTACAAAGTGTAGTAACAAGGTCACTGGCAGTACCGTGCAGAGGTTTTAGCCTGGTGGTGTAGAGGGCTACTTATCCTTCATGTTATAGCCGCAGCAAGGTGCCTGAATAAAATGAAGAACAAGGTAGTGATGTCATAGTCCTGAGCCCTGATCTTAACATGAGCAAGTCTGTGTGTGCTTACATCAAATCGACCGAGAGACCTGACTACATCCACAGAAGATCCTAGTTCTCCAAAATGTGTGAAAACAACCTTCTTCCAAGTTCCTTATTAAAAACTGTGTGCAGAGAACTGATGCTGTTCAGAAGGCAAAGGTTGGTCCAACCAGATATCGGTGCCTCTCCTGCTAATGCACTTTTAAGTGATAAAAATAAACGAACGCATCATTTGTGAATGCACTTGTGCAGCTTACTGTGCTCCGTTAACAGCCTAAAACCTCTGTAGCAGTACTGCACGTGGTGCCTGGTAGATTGTGTGGTTTCTTTTTTATATTGTAAGTCTTTCATGCACAAAACCATAATTCATTCACGTGTTTCCAAATTCCAGAGAAGTTTGAGCACTGCCTCTTGTTTTGCCGTATAAATGAAAACCAGTCGTTTTTCCACTCTCCTGACCGGCCTGTGAGTAAACACCGTGGTAACATTTGGCTCACTCTGCTACTGTATGCCAGTGTGTCAGTAGAGCATGACTCGCTGCTTTCCCCTTTGATGCACGTTCACCTCGCGTGATGCTGGATTTTTAATCTATACAAAGAAACA
>OMNM01048649.1:24338-35590 GCA_900302745.1 Parablennius parvicornis
ACTGAGGGTGGAGTTGCTTCCCTTTCGACCTGCATAATTCATGAAGGCCGTGGCAGCTACTTTGTCATTGGCCAATAATAACACATGGGACGCCGTTGCGGCCTCACCCATGGGACCTCTGAGACGGAGAGACAATGACTGCGAGAGGACAGGGCTACAAAGAGTCTGTCTGGCCTCCATCGAAGCATCTCAGAGGACATAAAGAGGACCTGCGGGGCTGCAAGCAGGCCACGCTGGAGCTGGCTTCTTAATTAAAGCACAATGCATCAGAAGCTCTGGAGAGTTCACATGTGCGATGCAGCCATCGGGGCGAGCTGACTGCTCTTTCTGCAACATTAATTGTGTTTAGATGGTTTGTGTGGGACTGTATAGTGAGACAGTCCTGTGGTGAAATGGACCGTGTGAAAGCAATAAGGAGGCAACAAACGTGGTGAAAAAAAAAAAAAAAAAGCTATGCAACGATCAGGTGTAGTGACTGAGGAGTCCGTTTACTGCAAAGCAGACCATGAAGAATTATGCCAGTGCGAAGAGCAAAGATAAAGTGATCGCCGTGTGTATGCATGAATGGAATTGTGTTCTTCAGCCTCTCTGCAGCTTCCAGAACACGACGAGCAAATAAAAAGTTATATTTATTCTGTTTATCTTGCAGGTGAAATTCTTTCTTTTCTTTCTCATCATGATGAGAGAGACACTTCAATATCATAACGCATCAAAATACGTTTCCATATAAACAAGGTAAATGCAAGTCGGTAGTTTTTCTGCACATGTGCAAGAAGATCGACGGGAGATTGCTGGATTGCTGTTTGTGCTTTTCACCCATTTGTTTTTAAGTAATTCCTCCATCAAAATGTACTTTTACATAAAGCACGCCAAGGACTAGTGGCCTCCCGTGCAAACTGCAGTGTTTTTTGGCCTTCTGTCATCTTTCCCCGGCCGTTAGTGAAACATAGACGTCTCATTGTGAAACTTAGTTGCTAAGAATTGTGTGTCGAAGTGCGTCTGCTTGTGGGATTGTCACACTTGATGAACTTCTTCATTCTGTAGATGTACATATTGGGTTTTTCTGTCAAAAATACTGGCTTCCTGCATGTTTTACGCTCTGTTTACACAATGTTTGCAAGTGAAAACTCAAACCTTTCGTTGTGCTTTGGGTGTCTGCTTACACGGCAATGATGCTGGGAGCTGTTTTCGAAAACGCTCCGTGAAAACGCAACTTTTCTGAAACACTGCTACTGCGCACCACGGCTGTAGTCAGTACTTGTGCTGGTAGATGGACAATGTCAACGTCGGTGGCCTCCTGAGTGTCATGACTCCCATGGACGATAACAGCAATCCAACTCCATCTTCTGTCCATATGAATGTCCGTGTCCTACCTTTGTTAATGTTTTGAGTCTATTGCTCTCTGGCTTCATTACAAAAACAAGCCTGGCATGTCAATGACATCATTTTCAGTGTCTCTGCGTCTTCCGTGTAAAGACACCGATTTCAAAAAGCCAAATTTCCATTCCTGAAATGAAATATGCAAATAAGATCCATTTTCACCTGAAATGTAGTTGTGTCAGTGTTGCCTTCAAGATGAACTGATATCAGTAAATAATAGCAAAAGTAACATTTGAAGATCTTAAAACAGCCTAGAAGTGTGAGCTGCTCTGGAATGATGTTCCTTAAATCCTTTATGGTTACATAAACAACCATTTTGGTGTCATAAACGACCATTTAAAGCTGTGCTGTTTTGGTTTTGAAAGTTAAACATGTTTGAGAACAGTTTTATTGGTTGTCGAGGCTGCAGCTCCTTACTATAGAAATCACATTCCGGTTGAGGTTTGAGGATCAGCGTGAAGTCGGATTTTCACCCTCTTTGATCAAAGCTCAACAGGCCTGTAACGAGCCACTTACATAGTCTAGACACGACTCGACCACGGCAAAAGCAGCTTTTTTCAGTTTTATAGCAGAGAAAGTACCACATAATCGGTAGTTATTTTTATTGTCTTGCTCAGTGGAAATCAGGGTTTGAGCTCAGAAGAGGAAGCATGCATTGCTCGTCATATTGCAAAGGGTTGACCATTCGTGCAGACGAGGTGTTATTGGGGGTGTGGTTTTGTTTTTTTTTTTTTTTTGTTTTTTTTTGCTGAATCTCAGTTTTTACCGATGTCCTCCACATCCTGCTTCTGTAAGTTGGCAGGAGGACACACATGTAGTTTTACTAAGATTTTAAAGTCATAACAGAGACAAATGTGCTAAAAGAACAGATGAATAACCGGTAAGTCATGTCAATTATCCATCGAACTCAAAATGAAGCTGTTTTGCAGTTTTATGCACTTATTTTGATGGAAATTGTTCCCCGGCACTATGAACCGGTGCACCCTCCTCAGCTGCCCTCCTTTCTACGACTCGTGGTTCGAAGCCACAGTGAGCCCACCAGCTGCTGCAAGGTTCTCACGCAGGCCAGCCATGAGCCTCGTCGTGCACAGAAAATCAGGAAATGGAATAGAGGAAGGAAGCGAAACCAAACATGCCCTCCATCAAGCTCAGACCAAAGCACTGAGATGTCAGACAGAATGAGGAGAAAATCCGACTCTCTCTTTGAGTAGCATTCAAAGAAAAAAAACAAAAAAAAAAAACTTCTCTCTGCTCTTCACAGAGTTGGCTTCAAAGATGTTGTGGCTGGTTCTTCTGTTTTGGAAACTGAAAGTGAGTGAAAGAGTAAGTGTGAGTAAGAATCAAGTCTAATTTTAACGAGAGTCAAGAAGCACAAAGTCTTTTCAGTGAGCAACAAAGTCCATCGACTCAGTAAAACAAATTCTAAAGCAGCACAGAGGAACAATAAAGATTTGATCACCACATTTATGAATTAATGATCTGTTTATGGTGGTGTGACGTGAAACCCTGCAGTGTCAGGCTGCGGAGCATCACATTTATGCTTTGATCATAAAACGTTTCCCCTTGTTTTAAACTTGCACTCTAAATCAGGCCGTTGGTGTCATTTCCTGTCAATATTTCAGCAGGTAAACGTTGAATTTGACTTTCTGCCGACTCGGCAGGTGATTTTCACAATTGTCCACAAAGCACACTTAGTGGCCGCTCCTCTAGATTATACATGGTTTCTATGTATGTTTTATCAAACTGAGACCAAGGCTGTGTGATGTCGTACAAAGAGGAGAAAAGCCGGCTCGGCACAGCGAGCGCTCCATCGCAGCAGACTTCAAAGTCTCAGAGGATCGAGCTTCACATGCACAGACAAAAGTTTGTTTGAGATAATGCAGGAAAAAGGGAGCGGGAGATGGAGATGTCTTCATTTTCTTTTTTAGTTGCAGCACAGTGAGACAACAAAGATGCACTGGCCTAAGGAAATAGAAGTTACATAACCATAACAGATCGCGGGTCTGTGTGAAGTGAGTGACAGGCGGAGTTTTAAAGGCTGGTTTGTAAAATTTGGTTTAATTTTGCAAAACCGGGGCCCTCAAATTAGATACTGAAGTGTGATCAAGTGGTAATAGAAACAACAAGGGAAACTGTTACGGTCACAGAAATAAAACAGTTGTGCATCGAAGGAGGAAGTGTTATCTGTAATCACGTTAAGCAAAGTTATGAAATCACTTTTTTTAAGTTTCATCACTTGATATCAATCAACTAGTTACTTGCATAGATGTTCTTTTTTTTCGTAATGTTTGAGCTTTTTCTGCTACTTGAAGTCAAAAGGATCAGTGATACAGAAGTTACTTATTGAAGAAGTAATTAATTTTATAGTTACTTGGAACTCTTGCCCCACTTTTGTCCCCTTCATTTTCAGCCTGTCATGATAAAGTACTGTCAGGTGTGTGTGGGATTTACTGATCAGGTTTATTTGAAGTCACATTAGTCATTTTGAAGGAAGATGCTCTTGTTACCCAAAGCACTCTCGCTTCCTCACGAGAAGGTCCTGAGTCCAGGCTGAGACTTTCTGTACGTGTGTGAGTGGATTTCGGTTCGGTTAAAAGGTCAAACCATGCCTCTGAGGTTAATTGGCGACCGTAAATTGCTCATCAGGGTTAGATGTGTTTCAGTTCTTCTGCCTCGGTTTGTTCTGTGATGGACTGCTCTTCTGTCCAGGGTGGACTTTGCTTTCACCCATTGATGTACAAGACGATTGGATTTAGCAATTTGCTGAAACTCTGAGCAACAGTGAATAAATAAGGCGGAACTGATCACTTATAACTTCAAAGCGACTTGCTGGAGCATTTCTTAGACTACTGCTGCAGATCAACACACCTACAATAAAGCATTATGCATTCAGTCACATTTGAATACGAGACTTAAATTCCCAATTTGCAAAACAATTGAGTTGTTTTAGCTGACAAAACTAAACAATTGCAGCCGGTCACATGAGGTTTTTCAGCTGCCGTCGAACTTGTCTGCTGATTTGTATGAATGGAAGCCAAGAAGACATAATGAGATTTATGGGTCAGAATTCAATGACCATACCGCACACTTAATAATCTCATCTATATTGCATGCATACTCACACCTTGAGCTGACTAAATTTGCATGCTAATAATACGCCTACTACCGATTTGCACGCATTGGTATGCACTGTGCAAAGTGTGCAAACACAGCTTGTAGGTCTGACTTTCTGAAGCACGTCTACTGGCGTTGATTCATCCTGAAAGAGGGACTGTACCTGTCGCAGTGGAACAGCCGTGATATTGCAAGCGTGCATGGCGCACGCCGGCCCCGCGACCTCTCTGTCACAGCTCTCCGGCTCTCTGGTTGTTCCGGCTGTGTCACCACCATGACGCCGCCACATGTTCCTCAACGCCTTCATGTACATTGACATATACTATGTTGTGAACTGACCTTTCATTTCCGTCGCCAAGGTAACAAGCAGGAACCGCAGCCGGCCAGGAAAAAGGTTGCGCTCCGTCGCACACTAAACCATAGATAATGTATACGCTGATTTTATTAGGAGATATTCAGCGATGGAGAATGTACGTGCAATCGATGTGTATTGCGTTACTGGGTTCCAACGTGGATGCTTCAGTTAATCACTGTTGAGTGCCTTTGAAAGCTCTCAGGATGTCAATACGAGTCTATTGTCTTTACTGGCAAACTACCATCATCGTAAGTGACGTTTTGCTGCTGAGGGCTTCCTCACACACACAATAATCACAAGCAGCCAGAGAGCAACATTAGCAAATAATTACTGCTCTTTTGCCCTGTTCTTGCTTGATGGAAATGTTAAGCTGCTATCAGGAGTTTTTAGACACTAACTTCAGGCCAGCATTGAGGGGGAGCCATTATTTTGGTAAAAGTATGGGAAGTATGGAATTGCATATATTTTCATAACTAAATGGAATGTAAAACTTGGAAAAAGTCACATGCCAGCTAATATTTGCAACCGATTAAAGAACCTTAAAGCCAAAATAAGAATCTTCATATTGAAACATGACAGGTGGCTCTTTCCCTTGCGTTCGTGGGCTGGCGGTGGACCACCACAAATAATCCACTCATCCATAAATCATCAGTCATTTCATTTTCGGTTGCACGCCTTGCTCATTTAGACTAGTCCTATCCTTTCGGTAACTAGACGGCACAGCGTCAATGTGATACTCAAGCTGTTAAAGAATCTGTGTTGTCAGGTGTGTGAAGGAAAATGGGCGAAGAGCGAGATATGGATGCTAACAACAAAAAAGGAGCCTTTTTCTGATTTGCAGCACAGCTCCTTAATTTCTTTTTCTTTTTTTTTTTTCTGCCTCTCCAACACAATATAAAATACTTAGAGGCTGACGTCGACTTTACATATGATACCGAGCTACAACCATCAGCATTGTTCACATCAACTGCAGTGGAAACCAGGAGCGGCGGATAGTACGTAATAGTAAGAAACCCCTGAGAGAACAAAGTGTGCACAAGAGACAAATGCATTTCTTTTAGTCGTTCGGACCCATAACGGACATGGATAAAGCCTCCTGCAGTATATTAGATTAGTGACCTTATGTATTCTCCAGCTGGGACAGATATGTGTGAGGTTGTCCTGTGCAGACTTGAATCAGGGTGGAAGTGATAAATGACTGTTGTCTATTGGAAATGGGAAAGTCCTTATTTGTGTAATGGAGACGGAGTGGGAACGAGCACCAGTGATAGATGACGAACAGCACAGGCACCATACATGTGTAATGCAGCACATACAAGCACTAGAGACGAGAGATGGGGTCACATTCAGGCTAGTGTCTCCTTCACATGTATTTTTAGAGTTTCTTGGGAAGCACCAATCTTCCAACCATCACATGTTGGAAGATTGGTTTCAGGTTTTTCCAGCTCAAATTTGTGACTTTCTGCAGTGTTACTTTTGCACATCACGCATTTTAAGGAGTTGTAACCACACTGTAATGCTTTTTTTTTTTTTTTTTTAAAACAAAACCTTTCAAGAGGTTTGAAAAATCCGCTGGCGTAGGAGGGAGGAGATGCAGATGGGTGGTGGAGGAGCGACGCCGTTCACGCTTCAGTGTTTGCTCATCGAGTCCGTACATTTTACATTTTACATGACATTCAACTCCCCGCAACCCTTCCCCTTCGACAATCCTGTTTTCTCAACCAGTCACGCACGTCTGAAACTACAGGACCCGTGTGGCCGCGGTGGAGAGGGTTCATATCTCACACAGTTGTACTAATTCAATTCCCTTATCTAGCGTGGGGGATGGAGGGAGCTTTGCGTATGCGCTGGGGGTCATAGAGGTTAAAACCAGGATTTAATAGAAAATGGCCTCTGAGACACTTAGGGGTGTTGTGGGGGGAGGTGTGGGGTTTTCCCTTATTGCCTCATTGCCATTAGATGAAAGCAGCTCCGGGAGCCATGCTGTACGCCTTCAGAATCACGTCCTGCAGTGTGAACCCTCAAAGCTTTCCAGCATCGCGTCAGAAACGCCAACCACTGTCATCTTCAGTTCCTCCAGTGATTGTTCAGACCAAATGTCAGTGTAGCTGATCGGGCCCCCGGAGCACAATTAACCTTTGCTAATGTTGTCAGACGACTTTCAACACATCCTGTCAATGTTGCATTTTAATGTGGACTTTATGATATACCAGGTGTGGATGTACAGTGCAGCTTGTACCACAGACGTCTATCCTGCAAATGGATTTTGGAAATATTTAGCATAGGCAAAAGAGGTCAACTATTTTCCTTAACACTTTATAGGAAGCATATTCCTTATGTACACTTTTTAATTTTGTGATGCTGTCCATTGTCATTAAATTTTATGCATTTATTCAGTTTTTTATAGATTCCTGATTTTATGCACATTTATTTTATTTGGTTTATCTTGATGTAATGCTTATTTACAGCACTTAGCTCCTCTCAGAGTGTTTTAAGTGCTTTATAAATACAGTTGGATTGGATTCTATTTAGAAAAAAAAAAAAAAATCTGAAAATCTTCTCATCTGAGTTCCTGTAGGAAAGTTAATGAGAAGCACAGTGATTATGCACACTAATTTTGTATAACGAGTAAAATTCTTGTGTTAGCTTTGGCTAAAGCAGCACCTCCAAAGCTAATAAAGTTAAACAGTACTTACAATTTAATTTTCTTTCTAATCTTTGCTTGGATCCCCACCAGCTCCTGAGGGAAATATGGGGGCATTTAGGTTCTCTAGATTTTGTTCTGTTCCAACGGCTTTGTTATTTGCTTTGTCTTTCTGCCGCTCGCTGCGAGCAAGGCAGCAAACACGGGCTTCATGGGAAGATTTGTGCTGAAAACGGCAGCCTGCTGCAAGTTGAAATGGGTCTGATGTGAAAGCTGTGGGCTAAAAAAAAACGATACAGAAACTATGAAAAAGACTCTGTCAATCAGGTGGCGCTTCGTGGATTGGCCACCATAAATGGCCCTTTTCATATATACACCCCCCCATCAGTTAAAAAAAAAAAAAAAATTGCAATTTCTCATTTCCTCTGGTCCTGATAGTATAATGCTGTTCGCCCACAATAACTCAACACACTGAATGGGAGGATTAGCAGGAGTTACCTCACTATCTCCTGGAAACACAGACCATTGTTATGCACATCCACTCATCTGGTAATGCGGGCGGTGACCGTCACTCCAAACTCCTGAGAAAACAACCGTCACTTGCCGGAAATGTGGGCAGATAAAGGTGCTACAAGACCGCTTTCGGACACTGTTAAACGCGGAGGGATATTCAGGGTCATGACGTCTGGAAAAAGTGACTGGAAAGACACATTTGTATGCACCGTCAGGGTTTTTTCATGCTGCACATCAACTCTGTTTAGTGAGCCTGAACGACTGAGTCAGTCACCACATTGTGCTGCCGGAGTCAAAAGCTACCTAATGTTGGCATTATTCTGTTGTGATAAGTGAGATGGCGCTCAGACGGGAGGGAAGAGACGAAGGTTTCCGTCGGTGTCAGCAGCCGTTCGCCGAGTCTCCACCTCCTATTTCCTGGATACACAGCTGGCAAAAGCTCCAACATGACATGGAAGTGACCTGATGGTCATACGCCACTTAGAAGTTACAACTTAAATAGCCTCACTGGCTGTATGGACCTGCTGACCTATATAAACATTTTAATTTGTTCTATCTTCTGAAATAGGCTTTCATAAACAACAACAAAAAAAAAGTTTTACATCTCTAGATTTCAGTTGTAACTGTGTTGACTGCTAGAGTGCAGAGCAGTGATTCTCAAACCTTTTAACAGTGAGACTTGTTTACTCCTAATATGAGTATTTTGTACTGGCCATTATTATACAAAGCAGCAGCATATTACAATAAATCATCCTAAGAAGCTGCTTCTTATTCTGTTTATTTGTAATATTGTTTAATATGTTAAAAATGAAATTTAAAAAAAAAAAAGAAGCTGTTTCTCCTCATTATGACTCATCAAGTATAAAGGATAGATAATACTTATATTTAATGCAAATTGTCATGATAGTGTGCAGCCAACAGCTCAACACTAATAATTGTTTTAATTGTATCATAAGGTGAACGATTGAAAGCACCTGTACAAAACAATATTTGCTGCAAATCATACAGTCCAGTGCAAAAATAAACTGTACAACTACAACCAAGCTGCCGTGTCTGAAATAAAGATACAGTACATCAAGACTGTTTCAGATAACTATCACATATCCAGTCACCTCCAGCTAACTCAGTCCAGCTCCCATGTGTCTGTTTTCAATTTGTTGGCGGCCAGAATGAGTATTTCCTACCTTTGAAGATGCAACTAAGACTTTCATGTAACTCCTGCCATTTTTGGGTAACGACACCTCATTTTCAAAACATCACAGAGTAAACACGAAACGTTTCTGAAATGAAAATGTTAAAAAAAAAAACAAAAAAAACGATGCGTTTTGACTTGAAGTGTTGTTGTGTAAACGGGTCTAAATGTACAGGTTCAGCAAACTAATGTTGAACAAGTCAGTCACAGAGACAAGTGCTTTTCTTCATGACTGTTTGATAGAATGAAAGGAGAAGAAGATAAACACACGAGATAAGTCTCAGCTGTTTCGCTTGAACGTGGTCTTGTGGTTGAAGCAGGAAACTATATAAAAGTTGAAATGTGTTTGAGGATGAACACTTTCACCACTTTACACTTCATAGCACACTTTGGCCTGAGCTCAACGAGCAGTTGCTCTTTCAGTCACAGACATGGTACAGATTTGAAAATATTCTTTTTGAAATCTGTTTTTTTTACTAAAACCTACAACAGCTAAATGATACAGTTAAATCTGGGAGTCTTGACTGGGGCTTCCCAACCAACTTTCATTGATGTAATTGAAAGTCGATGCGGTTTTTCAGTGACGGGAAACAAACCAGCATTAAAACGTGACTGGAATATATTCTGATCTATTTTCTATACTTCTTTATGGCGTTGTCTGTGTCCCATTATCATCTGACAGTGCCATCAGTAAGCATATGAGATAGACACACAGGCCTCGAGAGCTTTTAAACACCAAATTCTATCATTATTTTTTTTGCACTGGCCTCAATTCCTGCAACAGATGCATCCATTTTATTGGCATTAATTGATACTCGGCGAGGTTTAAGCCACGCTCTTTCATTGTGCGCGTCCACGAGAGAACGAGTGCAGGATTTCATTAAGCACCACAATCCACACTGGGGCCGTAAAAAGGCTCCGGCTTGTTGCTATGGAGCTTCGACTCGTACCGGGTGAATATACGAGCAGAAAGTGGATCCTTATTGCGGATCCAGAGCACGACCCCGGCTCATATCAAAAACAGCAGCGAGGTATCTTCCCTCAAAGGAATTTTTTTTTCCTCTTTTTTTTCGCCACACTCGTATTCCACATGGTTGGTCTTAGAAAATGAGACGCACTGGTGGGACTTTAAGACCGCTGTACGCCGGTCTTGTATAAACTATGCGTTTTTATCCAAACCGAGTCAGCGCGTGTGGGGGATAAGGGGGGTGTTCTTGCTGCGATGTCACAGATTTGTCTATTCTTGGTTCGTTTCACAGAAAGAGCACGTCGGCTGTCTTCTTTGGAACACATTGATCCATGCAGCAACATTGATTCAGTTTGAGTCAGGACGACTCTCAATAGCGGGAACGCTGTGAGTTTCTTTTTTCTCGAGACAGGCGTTCATCTATTCAAGCAGAGACTTTATGAACTTTGCTTGCTCATATTTGATGAATTCATTTAAAGAGTCTTAGTCTTAAGACTAGGAATTTGAAACTGGCTAAATGATGATATCTACGTCTGTAAGATCTTTCTTTCCGATCTGTTCAGAGGTTCTATCTAACCACATATTGGTTTCATAGCATGAGCTGTTTGCTCCTTATGACTTGTCTGGCTGGAACACTTTCTATAGCTTTCCATAATTAACACGCGTCTTTTCTAGACTGCAGCATTTCGGTAAATCTTAACAGCAAAACACTCTAAATTAGATGTTTAGAATCATACAAATTCACTCAGATAGCTTTAATTAATTGCCTTTCATTATTGCCCTCTGTATTTTGCTTTCGTCTTCAGAGAAGGCCTTTATACTACAGTATGTGCAGAACTTTTTCAGTGTCTGTCACAACCACTTATTATCACTTGGATTAATCAAATTATACGTAGTTAGAATATATAGGATTCATTTTAGCTCGGGATGATGGCCACGTCTGCACATCCAGACCATGCATGCGTGTATGCATGCAAAAAACAAATGTGGTCGCACACATGTGAGTCCATTGACTTCCTGAGCCGCGGAGTCGCTAATGCAAAAGAAAAGCTGCCAGTGGAACAGTGAGTAGTTGCCTCATGCAGCT
>OMNM01048650.1:0-37674 GCA_900302745.1 Parablennius parvicornis
CCCCCCCCCCCCCCCATCAGCATACAATTTGACAAACAGGAGTTAAACTCAGGTGTGACTTATGGTGTGGAAAATACAGAAGCTGACATGTGTTAGTGTACATCCATGTAAATTTAAAGGTATGCATACTTGTGTCTCTGCTAAGATAAGACACGATCATTATAGTTTCCAGCTGGTCCCTTCACATGACAACGGCATGCAGGACATGTCAATGAAGTGCTAAGTTTGCGTTTATTGACACTGCCGTTAGCTACGGAGGTCAGCATTCACTTCACTCTTGACCTAACAAGCAAGCATTGTCTGAAAAGCACATGCATGGAGGTAACTCCAAGAATAAAACAGGCTGCAGGTTTGCAAATGTTTGTCGCGACTGACTGGTTTGGACAGTTGTGGTTTATTTCATCACATTATTCACATATTATTCCAGTTATCTTTCACTTCTCTCAGACTGAACATGACCCACGGTCATAACATGATCTA
Source organism: Parablennius parvicornis (assembly GCA_900302745.1). Taxonomy (NCBI): domain Eukaryota; kingdom Metazoa; phylum Chordata; class Actinopteri; order Blenniiformes; family Blenniidae; genus Parablennius; species Parablennius parvicornis. The sequence continues at coordinate 481 of OMNM01048650.1, forward strand.
ATTACTTCTCCTGAACATTCAGTGCAGGACCAAGCCCATGTCGTTCGGGCTCCAGGTCCATTTCAGGCTCTGTTTTCTAAGCATTCAGGTATGGCTGCCCGCGGAACGGAAGATGATCTCCACTGTGAGATTTCTGCGCTGGGTGTGTTGGCATGTACAGAATGTGAGATGTCAGATCTGCAGTCCGCTTCTGTTCACAATGTCGACATCAGCAGAACTTTGATTGCAGCACAGTTACTTCACTGTCTTGTGACTTTTCTAACAAAGTCATTCTGACCCGTTACTGGGTGGTCCACATCATTCACAGCACGGTGGCAAAGTTCTCATTAGCTTCTGTTGATGTCTGAGTCTGTGATGGCCATAATTCTACCTATAATTTTCAAAGCTGGATGATGCCTGCGATGGTCAATTAATACTCACATCGGGGGTCCCATGAAAAAAACAATCAGTACAATGAGAGCAGAGCCATTTGGATCTATTCAATTCTGACCAAACACAAATCTGTATTCTACATGGTTTAAGAAGCTACTATTCCACCTCTGCATCAGCAAATTCTTATATTTCTTTGTGATTTGTCTGATAATGATGATTCATTTTATGATCCTTTAACAAGATGGACATAGAATGGTATGCCCAAAAGTTACTTATTTATTATTATTATTATTATACACTTAATTTCTAACACACTTTTCACCAAGAAATCTCAAAGTGCAATCTAAACCCAAACCAGTTGTCCAGGATGCTTGACACACACAAATTTACAACAATTCATAACTTCTGATTTCTTGTAGGGCCATTAGTGGATGCTGTTGTTTGTTTTTGCAATGAAACAACACACGTATGGACATTTGTACGGACAGATGGAATTACAGATGACTCAACTGTCAACACTCGTCAAGGCACTCTAAAGGTCGCCATAGTTTTTATTGTCCATCTACTGTTTATTATGTCCTTGGTTCCCAGGCGCAGTAGCAGTGTTTCCTCCATCTACACGGAGACACAGCTCGAGCGTTTTCAGTAGCTCCGAGGACCGTTGTTGTGTAACCTGACACCAAAAATGGAACAAAGTTTTTATGCTTTTCAGTTAAAAATGTTATGCAAACACTGGGCCTAAAATGCCCAGGTCTGACATGGCAAGCTGAGTTTTCATGTTCTACCTTGGCCTGCGGGGGGATTATTTTTGAATGGTGACTTTGAATCATACATTTGAAGCTTTTGGGTGAAAGTCCCAGCTTTACTCATATAATTTACCCAAAGCTGTTATTATGGATATGTTTATTTTTTGTACAGTATTGTTGCATTAATGTTACCTTCTGCCTGTAGCAATTGCAGTTGAGCACAACTACACCTTATTTAGGGGACGAGTAATAACTACCACACATTAAATTTCATTCAGAATTAAGAAGACTTGCTAGGGACTGAGGAGATTAAGCGAACGCACTCCAGGAATTCCCCCAAAACCCGGAGATTAGGGTTAGACGGGACATTTACTTCTAAACCAATTACGGTTTGTCGTTTCTGATGGGAAAGAGTATTAAGCTCGTGGTGCTGAGCTTAACCTTACAGGAACTGTAAGCAGACAAAGGAAGTTTTGACTGGCTTCCCACTGCCAAAATCTTTACCCCTGTAGGACGTGAGGTTACCGACTCAATCCAGTGCATTTGCATTTCAGATGTCTTGTTAATCTAGACAAACCAGCAACAATATGACATAATAGAAGTCCAAACTCCTGCTCAATCATTTTTGAATCGTCCATTTCATCCTCAGTGTCTCTTGAATGGTGTCGACTGTAGTGGGGAAAGTGATGCCCTCTGTATGAGAGCTTAGTGGCGAGCCAAGTGGGGCCAAACATTGTGAGTCAGAGTGTGGGAAGTGATGTGTGTGTCACCGAGAATGTCAACATATTTTTGTGAGGAGGAGGATGTGCTCTCCGGGGGAGAATACAGCGAACAGAGCAGAGCTCGGGGTGTCTTTCTCCTGTCACTTCAACTGCACCAGTCTAGAGATTCATTTCATCTTTGGTGAACTCAGCACTCTCTGTTGCAAGCTAGACTTTTAATCCCGTTCTCATCCAGTGAGGATCCTTCCAACTAATGAATTTCTGCTTTACATGACAAGTAATAGGAGGACAGATGGAATTATCCCCTGGGAACTACAGTAGCAGTGAGACTACAAGAACCTAAAGCCGCTTGCTGTTTTCTCAAGAACATTATTATGTGCCTTTGAATATTCATGGTTTCTTGGCCTTCTTGTGAAGAAAAACCCTAAAACAAATTACAACATTTAGTATGCAGACCTGTACTTTAAGGGTGAATGAAAGAGGAAGGTTGCAGCATTACATTCGATTTCAGGAATGTTATGGAAACCAAGCTTTATATTTGGTCTGGTGATCTCAGGCATCATCTGTAGGATATCCGTTTTATACGTAGGTATATATCTGTCCTCACATTTTTGTCCAGTCAAAGATTCTCAAATATACACAACCGCACAGATTTACTGAGTGCCGCTTTTATTTTGGGAGCATGGCACTGTTGGCTTATCTCTGTGTACATATTCAAGCCTGTGAACGTATTTGCTTTAGTGTGTGTTTTGTCCATTCCTCGACCACATGTCCTCAGCAGTCCCTGACATCTGGTGACCATACTGCCTCTCTGACTGTACTTCACAAGCCATGGGAACTGCCGCTGTGCAGACCGCTGTGGTGTATCTGTGTGCTTGTGTGTAGGCGGGGCGTGCTTTACTCACATTAATGGGACTGAAACTTCTGATCACACTTATAGTGTGAGGATGATTGAAGGTAAAGGTAACATTATGGTTTTAGTTAGCATGTAGTATGTAGTTAGTTATGTTTGTGTGTGCCTACTTGTTTGTCCACGTTTGGATTCATGTCAGTGTAATGACAAATACTTCATGAATCAATACACCTTGAATGAAGAATTGTTGAATTCCCTGTTCATGTGACAATTTTTTTCAAGTGAAAATGCTCATTGCCTTTTGTCGGCCCATCTACACAACAACAGAGTCACTGAAAACACACGTTTTTGAAAATGGTCAGGCTCCACCTCGATGACGACGGCGGAAATGCTGCTACTGCGCATGCGGCTATGGCAATAGTCAATAGTTCTTCTGCACACGCACAAGTAGATTTCAAAATATTGTTAAAACTTTTCTGAAACAAAAATGTGAAAACATAACGTTTTCACTTGAAATGTTGTCGTGTAAATGGGGGTCGAAATTTTATGTCGAGATTCTGGTTAAGTCGGTTAAAGTAGCAGCAGTTACAGCTGAGTTTAGAGTGCGCAGAGAGAGAGAGAAAAAAAGTGTGTGCATGCGTGCAAAAGCAGTGCAAGGCCAATTATTGTCTTTATGTAATGTTCCCTGAGCCTGTTTGCTCATTTCTATCCACTGAGCCAAAACACAGGCGAGTGGTCAAAATATTTTGGAGAGCCACTACAATTAGTCAATTGGACCACACAAGGTTCATCAAGTAAGCAACCCCTTTTACACGTGGTTAAAAACTGAAAAGCCTCACAAGTTAAACGCAGCAAAATGGCAGGCAGGAGCAATAACTCTGTATTTTGTCATGAAAGTGCTCACAAAGTTAAATAGTAGCTCCTAATTAAGGCCTCACATAGTGATGGCGGAAAAACAAATGCCAGCAACTGCCAATAAAATTCAAAGCAGATTTGATTTGTGCCTTTTCTTTGAACTTTCCACATCAACTGATGAAATTAAAAGAAGATATTTAGATACAAACTAGCTAAACAGAAGTGGAGTAACATTCCCTCAGACATGCTGAAGCTCTTTGTATTCTGATTAAAAACAAATAGTACTCTCAGCGTTTGGGGAACATTTTCAAGAGTGTTTATGGGAAAATTAAAGAGTTCTGTTGGGATACCAGTCACACATGAAGAAGCAAACTATCAACTGGTTTCCCATTACCACTAATTATATGATATGACTTCCATCCAGCACAACATGGTTGGCTGAGGCAATTACTTCCTGTGTGAAAAATGGAACTAAAGTCCCCCCAAAGAAGTATGTTTTATTTGCAATATCACAGTCATGCTGAGTGTCACAAGAGCCACAAGAAAAACAACTGGAAATCCAGAGCCGACCTTTGCAAAACTTTTAACACTGTAGTGAACACATTTGTTCATTCAACATGTGGTTTCTCTTAATTTCAACAGAGTAGCTCAATGTATAAGTGTTTTCTTGACTATGCTTTTGCCTCCAGGGACATTTGGAGGCTATATTTGGTAGTTTTATAGTTGAGAGTCACACGTAATAGCAATCCAACTTGATGGCCTCTCCATGTGAATGCCTGTGTACTCGCGATTGTTATTGTTTATAGTGTATTGTTCTCGGCACACATGTGTGTGGTTTCATTACAAAAACAGACAGCAGCATCCACTAGCGGCCCAACATGAAAACTTTATTGTTTTCAGTGTTTCTGCAATTTCAAAGCATTGCCATGTAAACACAAATCTTTTCTGAACTAGAAAGATTAAACAATGACTTTTCACTTGAAATACTGTCACGTAAACGAGGCATTCAGTCACTTTCTGCAACATCTGGTCCAGAGCAAAAAAAGTGGGCATCAATGTGAAACATACTTAATACCAATACCCCAAATTTACATCTGGTCTGCAGTAAATTTATACAGTGGTTCACATTAACAGGTGCATCATCATCCTTGTGTCCAAACACAAGTGGTCTGTGAGGTGGTAAATCCTGATTTCCACATTATGTGTGTTGATTCCTTATTTTTTGTTGTGCTCAGCTCCATTTTCAGTTCCCATCCTCTCTCTATTCAGCATCACCCTTCGCTTGACTCTGTTAGAAAGAAGGCCGCAGGTTTATTTGCATTTTGGGGTTTTCCCTCATGGTTATATTTAGCTCACAGGAAACGTCCCAGAAAATCCTCCTCCTACTCCCACAGAAAGGCAGCGAGCGAGATGCAGCCGCAGTGTATCTCATGCTCTTCGGCCCCGAGCAGGCTCGCGCTGGGAACTGCTTTGTTTATATTCCTGTGCATCTTTTGTCAAAGGAAATTCAAAAGCAATGACTCCACATTGCCTCAGTCCATTTAGTATTTCTTTTTTCTCACATCTGAAACCTCCCACTCTTTACATCCCTGAACATTATTTATCTCGACATGAATTGTTCACCCCACCCCAAGTCTAACCTCAAGGCTATTTCGGTGCTTCAAGGCCTAATCCCTCTCGTCTTCATTCCCCCTGTGAGCCCATATCACCATCAACTCTCGCAGATTTAACCTCTAACCCTTTAATACTTCAATTCCTTCCTGAGCATACATACAATTCATTTTATTTCCTGTCCATTCAGAGGTTTTAGGCAGGGTAGTTTGCATTACGATGGATATACTGTTCTGTTGCACAATTTCATATCCTGCCATCACTCAACGAGTAGATTCACTCAGTCTGTATCAGTTTAAATCGAGCTTGACAGTATATTACATTAGAGCCTTGGATTACTCCAAAAATTGAGTGTGTGTAAACCCTGATTGCCCCCCAGTGATTCTGTCTGGAAGCTGACGAGCATCAAAATTAAACCCTAAACCTACTCAATCAATACGGCAGCATGCATTAGTGAGGCATCGTGCTGAAACCTCTTTTGTTTTGTCTTCACAGACGACATAAAACCTCAGAGCAGTTGTGAGTTGGAGCTTGATTTTCATCATGTCTTCTTTTTTCTCTCTCGTCTTTCAGGAAAAGCGAAAGCGGCAAACTGAAATTGAAGACAAAAGAAGCCAGCTTGATGACCTGGTGCTACAGCTACAACATGTCAAGGTTGGTTTACAACACTGAAGAAAGATCCATTATCTGCATCAGTTCTCAGAATAGAATTGTTGAGCTGCTGGTCCGACTCCAAAGCTATCTTCATTCAGCGTGTATCCAACCTACTTGGCGCACGTAGCAGTGCAGACATTGCTTCTATTTTTGTCCGGCTACTTCTGCCTCTCTCTTACATTCTCAACCTATAAATATTCAGTACCTGTCAGAAAAGTATGCCAGTGATCAGAACTCACTATGGTGCACAGATTAAACAGGACGTGTGAAGTGTGAAGGTACGAATTAAGTAAATTTAAAAATTGCACCCTTTCTTCACTCATTCATATTATGTAATACCAGCGAGAACAGGTCCAACTGAGAGTGGTCATAAATACCCCCGAAAGTCTGGGCCTTGTTTCTTATGGTGTCGCGCCATATTCATATCATATTTTAGACTCAATCACCAGAATTGAAAAAAAAATCTAGTTAAAAAAATTCCAATGTGTCATCACAAACAAACAAGCCCTCCCATTTCTCTTCACAATTATTTGTGTGTCCACTGACCAGTGGTGCAGTCTATAAGTGGATAAGAAAAAAAATGTGGTAAGTCAGCAACATACAATCGAGCAGTGGCAATGTGGAGGAACTGGATAACTTCTGGCTATATACTGGGACAAAAATACTTACATAAGATATTTATAGAATTTGTGTATATAATTTATAGTAAGAAAGTCAGTATTCATCTCTGTGACAGGGAAAGTGAAATCATCTTTGCATGGCAGCATGCCAACGCGAACATGGCAGCAAGTTTACACTTTAGACTTATGTTAGCACGTCCTCACTCCAGCAAGGACCTTAATTGTTTGACTTGGCTCTCACAGCTTGGCTTGCCCGGATCAGGTGGTCTGCCATGTGAGAGCATTAGTTTCCATCCTTACCGAACCTGTATGTCTACATTAAGCCTATAGGACACTATAAAAAGAACAGGGAAGTGACCTAAAGTCTTCAACGTTGGAAAAATACGTGAACATAATAGTTCAGCACAGATTAAGTATGGAAGTGTAAAGGTCTAGTGTTCTCACATATCACTTGAATTACAAAATACTAAGACGTTTTATGGATTTGTGGTTAACTATTGAATTTTATACAAAGCTTGATATCGCTGGAATATTTGACAAAAAGCTTGCATTTATGTACTTATAAACATAAGACATACATCCACTTTTTCATCACTTGATCGTTTTGTTTTAGGCACAGCTTTTGCTTTCATATCCGACAAAAAGTGCCTGGATTACTGCATGTTAAAGAAAAGAGACGAAGCGTTGTGTCCTGCTGAGGGGTAACTGTTAGTTTAAGGTCATATATATTGAATTTGGGGTGAAAATAAAATGAGGTTGGTGTTGAGGTGAAGGGAAAGTAAATGGATCTGGTTAGAAGTCTGAAAGAAAGCAATGATTGATGGTACTGCGGACCCATTCATCTCTCTTAATTAGCTCCCTCCTCCTTTTTTATCCAAACACATTGCTTACCTTGACCCTAAACCTCTCAGAGAGATAAAATAACAGTGTGCTTCCCTGAGTTATGAGCCATTCTACCATGGTGCTGCCTACAAATGTAAGCGTATTTAATAACTTGCGTGTATTTTCAGCAGAAACTCAGTGGTTCCATCTAAACATCCAAAATTGCTGCACTCCTGTTGTATAAACCTGTAAAAACAGAGTTTCCCATGGCTGGACAGTGGAGCTCTGGCTGTTTACTTCTCTTCAGAAAAAAGAAAAAAAAAACACTCTAATCAAAACACACACATATTTATCCTTGAATACTAGATGCCAGCCACTACCGGTAAGCCAAGATTTTTTGTTTCAAGTAAACACACTTGACATTCATATGATAAGTAATAACAGGGACAAGCTGGTGACAGATTGTGAGACGTTGCGTTTTTTAATAAAGCATCGGTACGGTAAAGAATAGCAATTTGACCTTGCATACAAGCCTGAAAAAAATAAAGCATTGTCCTCGGTGAAAAGACTGAGTGAAGGGGGATTTCATGAACAGTTTCCAAGTTGCACCGCTGGTGCATAATTACTTTACTGTCAAAAGGAATTCTTTGGAAAGTCCTGCAGCACCTAAATGCAGCACAGATGCAGGGTGGGCCAGGGAGCTGTGGGTACCCATTATGCTACAGATATGTTTGATAGCTGGTTTTAATATTGGCAATAAAAACACATTTCGTCCTCTAATTAAAGCCATTAAACACACTTGGAATGAATGAACCTTTTATCGAAGAGCGTCGAGCCCACGTTACGCCGCTTCCCAGCATTTACCACCCACTCATGGAAATGTGGACAAAACATTTATGAAAGGCACGAGAACTTTGTGTGTTGAATTGCCAAACATTAAAGTCGGTTCAATATAGAGATTAATGAAGTTTGATCTTTGGTTTGATCTCCCTCATAAGAACATGAGACCAAGTCACCTTTATATACGGTTTAATTAATTAATTAAACAGATTAATTTCATCCTACTGTTGTTTGGCCTAATATGGGTTACACTACATGGAAGCTAATAATCATAACAAATCACATGGGACGCGAACTGCTGATATTTCCGACTGCTGTAGTAATTACAGTCGAGAAAACAAGACTGTGGTCTGATTGCAGCAGAAATACATTAATGTGATTAGAATATTAACTCATTCTTACATGTGAAAAACCTTGTTGACATAATAGTAATCACTCAGAAACTTCACAAAAGCTTGTTTTCTTTCATTGTTTAATGCCATTCAAAGGCTAACTACAGTATTCAACTCATAACAGTTTCAGCGGATGTTTGCAATACATATAATATGATAAAGCAACAGAATGTTCACAAAATCTGGAGGAAATAAAATCCTGTGCTATAATTTTTATTGTGGGTGATTTGCAGAGTCGGTTTAGCAAGCGTGTTAAAGCCATGACCTGCTGTGTGACGCTATGAGTTGGCTTTAGTTGATTTCCTTAATTTTGGTTGGCAATTACAATAACATGGTTGAGCCTGAATAGGGCCAATTATAGCCAGATTAATGAGACTAGCATAAAATAATAGATGCAGGTTTTGTGCTTATCCATATACATATCTAATGTTGAACAGATGATAAATGTCTGTTGCACTCTGCCCAAGTAGATTCCAAAATCCATATTGATATTTCATAATGGTTAACTGAGCCAATTATCAAGTGAAAGTGGGATTCACTACTCCTCATCTTTTACACTGATAACAGAACAGCTATTCAAGTGAACAGTTACAAGTGGGGCTCTATCTGACACCTAATGACTTCCTATGCACACAGGAGAAGAATGAAACACAAAAACAATACAAAACATCTAAATGCAAGCTAATATGTTTGTACTATCAGAGAAATCAACCCTCCAATGACCTACAGAGCCAGAGTAGTCCTCCACATCAACAGGCTCAAACTCCAGATGCAATCAGAATCTGCTCATACAGTCTCATTTAATGGCCATTACCTCTGAGTGCCACACAGCCGGGCAGCATGAAGCGGGCTTTGTAGTGCGATCTCTCCAGAGAGGCAGTGGCCTGGGAGAGGAAATGGAGACTGGAGCCTAGAGATTTGATAAGGACCTCTGGGCTGCGGGATTCAGACCCTCTCAGAATGGAGGCGTTGATCTGAGTCTGGGGCCGTGTAAACATCATGAGGATTTTGGAGCCAAGTTCAATCATGATGAGCATTTTGTTCCCCTGGCATCTTTGGTACTTGTAGGAGTTAAATACTTTAGCGATCTGTGAAAACAAACAAACTACGGGTATTCAGTTTATGATTTAAAAAAACACCTTCCTTGAAGGCTAAAATTGTCCCTTTAAGAGTTCACTGCGCCTCTTAGCGACTGCGTGTCAGTGCTGAACAGGAAATGGAAAGTCTGTTAAACAGCATGAGAAAGAGGCTGACGCTCAGAGGAAACAAGTGGCCAAATTATCCTACAAAACATTATTCAAAGCTGTACAGAAAGCCATTTGTCTTTGTTTTTGCTTCAAATTTTGCTGAAAAAAAATGAGAATCATTCCATACTCTGTAATGCTAAAACAGTTGAAGGTATTTCTGAAGTTGTGAGGCCACGATTTTGGAACCGAAATCGCAGGAATTCATACGTCCACCCATTTGTACAATTGGGTTTTCCTTCCTGTTTCACACATCTCTGAAAAAAACGATGATCTACGTGTGGGAGATGAGCGCAGCACTGTAGGCGTGAAGCCGTCACACACAAACAAAGAGCCCAGCTGCTGCATTCTAACAGCAGGTGGTATAATACTTTTGGAATCGCTCCTTGAGTGCTGTATTCCCTTGCGAGGGGGACCGGATGAGGGCAATTGTCAGCTGTGAGGCCTACAGCCGAGCAACAGTCTGACAACAAACGACAAGAGGTGAAGCAAAGAGTTCCTGCTCTGCTCTGTTGTGGTAACAAAGCAGAGTTCCAGACACAGAGACATTAGACACATAAACATTGTCCTGGAATTCATGTGTCAAGCAATAAAGAAACATGACGATATGGCAAAGTGCAGTCAGATATGTTGGTTTGGCAAAAGAGAATCAGGGTTTGTCTTTTCCTGAGGTTATGATAAGCTGAAGAATGGACAGAACCAAGGAAGACACACACTGACATGTCAAGGTCAAACTGGGGTTTCATCAATAGTCTGTCATCCATCCATTTGTGCTTCTTACTTGTTGTTTTCAGGTTGTGCTTTGGGTCAATCCATAAGACATCAACGGGACTTTTCAAGGACACTTTGAGAATTCCGCATACTTTACTAACGCATTCACTCTCATGCAATTAAAAAAAAAAGCTTCAAACTAGCATGAGTCGAAGATGAACAAGTTAGATTTTGATGGATAAATGTCAAAAGTCACCTTGATCTGATTCATCTGGTTCAATAGCATCTCAAGAATGTAGGCCTAAAAGGCAGAAAACAAAAGGCATGAATCACAAGCTCATTAACTAAAGACACAATGATTATATAAAAGCAGAACTTTAGTCTTTGTCAACTGTTTGCTTTCTAATGAGAAATGTGCTTCCCACCTGAAATGACTCAAGTTAAGCCATGATAAAAAAAATAAAAAAATAAATATGCATGACTTTCTTTTCCTCAAAACGTAAAAACTAAGTGACTCAAAAGTCAGATACCCAGATACGTTTTGGAAAGGGCTCGCTGGGTTTTTCTCTGTTGATCAAACCTCTGTGCTCTCGACAGTCCAAAGCCATGCGGGAGCGGTGGCTCCTTCAGGGAATGGGAGTGGAGGAAGAAGATGCACGGCGGAAACAGCTGGAACAGGATGAAGAGCAAGGGAAGAGGCTGGAGGACATGATACACAGGTACCAAATGTCCACTGATGCTGTTTCGACTTGGTCATGTTGGATTTGTTGCTAATCCTCCGTCGTTGTGGGAAGAGTTTGCAGGATGCAAGGTAACATGCTCACAGTGGAAAAAGATCTGATCCACAACAGATGTACGTAGCACAGAAACAATAATGAAACATGTATACCATCAAGAGCATCTGTTTTCGATGGCTCCTATTTTCTCTCTGGCACTGTATGGTCTTGACCGAATTGGAAATTCTCCAACACATACAGATCGCATTACTTATTTGGCCTTCTCAAACAGTCCCAATGGAAAACACACACACACACACATACACAAAACAAAAAAGCAACACAAGTCCCTTTTTCCACTGACGGTTCATCAGATACAGTACAAATCACATGTCAACTGTTTAAGGAGCGATGTGAACATGAGGCAGAACACGACTGTCTGCAGCTATGAAGGACTCGGAGACCATCAACAATAGAGCACTTTAATTAACAGCCACATTTGAGGCATCGATCCAAAAGCCCAGAATAGAAGTCTTATTTTGTGAGACAGCATGTGCCTCCACACAAACATGCCAGTACAGTTGGTGACATGCACACAAAGGCACTCGCAAGTCACGGGAGAATGTTGGACGTGTTTGATTCAGCAGCTCTTGAACCTCAGAGCAACGTCGACATTCGTGCACTGAAGCCTGAAATGCCACTGCAATGTGAGAGTTTACTAAAAACAGGTCAAAATTGGGTAATAGAAAAACAGTAGAAGGGAACTTAGCTTGGACGGGTGTTACAGAAAGGGGATGGAGGAAGTCAGGTAGAAGAAGAAACCTTCTTAAAAATGGGTGGAAAGCTACAAGATTCAAGTGAAAGCAGGGTGTGAGTGTAAGAGGAAGAGAGTGAGATACTGAGTGGGTTGTAAAAAGAAGGAAAATAAGAGTGTGATGTGATTCTGTGTGCACATCCTGTGTTTGTGTCTCGAGGAGGAGCTTCCTGATTCCCATCAAGCATTGCTGTGAGATAGTCACTTATTCCCCAATGACGTTGGGGGGTTGGTGGTGGGGCATGAGATCATGCTACGAATACAGTGCCAGCCGGGTCTCGCTGTCATGACGCTGGCTGTGATACTTGGGTTGGGCTAAACTTTGACTTCCCCGAGTCAGAGCCAGGCACACTCTCAGAGGAAAGCCCCGTAGAGAAGATTTGTGCGACTTCTACCCGAGTGAAGAGCAACCAATTATCAGTAATGGAAGCTAGCGTGCAATCAAACGGAGGCCTGGCCGCGCTAAGTGAATGAGTGACATGTTTAATTACCTAATTGTTGATGAAAAGTGAAACGGCAGCCTTTATTGGTAGACCACGAGTCAACTAATGAGCATAGACAAAAAATTACACTATTTCTCTTTGTTGCTCCTTTGAACAGCCTGAATTGTCCAGTCTTATCTATTCTATAGGAATATGGTCGTATGGCCCACCGCCAATAAATCATCATCAGCAATGTATTTCAATATTAGATTGAATCAATAAGTTTTGTACACTGTCAAAAGACTTTTTTTTTTTTTTTTTTTACCAATCAATCCAATTCAGGTTTGCAGGCTGCTGGAGGGAATTCCAGCTAACAACAGTGAAGGCACAGACAGACATTTTAGCACCACCAATTAGGCCCTACCCAGAAAAGCCCACCTGGATGTGAGCTCACAACCTTCCGGCTATGTAGCGAGACTTCTAACCATGCCACCACTGTGCAGTCCCTTCAGATCACACGTCTTCATTCGTTAAGTACCGCTTATATAGCACAGGTAGTGATTCTATTTTGACATTTCAAATGAAAACTAGGGGTGGGAGGAGACACAAATTCCACGAGATGAGACATGTGGCTAGATTAAGTTCATTACGCGATTTTACATAAAAACTATTGTAGTAGCAAAACCAATGTTTATCAGTTTATTGCTGGGGTTCTAAAAATAACCCGATGAGCGAAATCACAAAGTTCTTAGTTTTACTTTTTACACTCATTATATATGTTTTAAGGCCGTAAAACCCTCTCACCACACACTTTATAAATACACTTTGCTCAGACAGAAATGAACATTTTCTCACATTTTTCTCGGTTTAAACAAAGTTCAAACCTTCATATGCGCCCTCCTCTCAGCCTCTCAGGAGTGTTCACAGTCTTGGAGAAGTAGCTGCGCAGCCTGCACTCTCCCCCTGGTTCTTTCACACTTTGCTGCCTGTTTTTTTTCCTCACTTAACACATCCGGACCTCTGTGTTTTCACCCTCCATGCGTGCTGCCCTCAGCCAGGTGAGGTATCTCGGACACGGAGCTTCGCGGCCCTGCTCCCGGAGCTATCAAGCTCCAGAGTTTCCCCCTCTTAAAAAAAAGCATGCAAAGTTGCACTGAAAATATCCGCGAAACATCAAGGCTGCGAAAGGTGAACGGCGATATGAGGGAATACTGTACTTTGACGGCTCCTGCTCATCTCGCTCTGGTTTGAATGATTGATGTCAAACTTCATGAATGGTAAAACATTTTTTCCTTTATTTGCTCACTCATTAGTCCAAAACCAAACCAAAATTGTCCATAAATCAAATAATCAGAGTTCCAAAAACAGTAATCGGAATCGTCTCAGTTGCGTGTCGGCGACGGAAACTGTTTGTTCTCCACTCCGTCAAGAAACTACACCTGGATACAAAAGGTTCCTACCTGTATATGGACACACCCAAATTATGTTGGACAGTGCAATTATACCCCCTTGTGGACAAATTGAACTACTACATCCATACAGCGCTGTTGCCCCTTAACAGTAATTATTATACCGAATGCAACCAAGTAAAAAAAAAAAAAAAAGAAAAAAAAATACTGCAACATTTTTTAAAGAGAGGACGCGAAATCTCGCGGCATTATTATCTCACGAGATCTCATACCACGAGATCTTGTCCCATCCCAAATGAAAACAGTTTTAAAAAATTATTTGCTTTAGGAAACTTTCACAATTCGACAGTTTTCATGTGGGGCCACGAGTGGGTGTTGTTTGGATTTGTATTGAAATCACACACACTTTTACAACTATTTACTAGAGCGGTGATCCTCATGCGCAGTAGCAGCGTTTCCGCCATCTACATGAACACAAAGCCTAAGCTTTTTCAAAAAGTTGAGTTTTTCCCCTCTTTACATGGAGACAGAGTCAGAGGGTTTTCAGAAAGTTCCACCTTGACAACTGTTTTGAAAGGCTACGAGCACCGTTATCATGTATACGGCCCCCCAAAACACAGAGAAAGTTTTTGATTTTCACAGTTTGTCTATTTGATGCAATGGCTTTTTTTATAAGATGTCATAGCATGTAAGTTATTTGCACTGTTTTTCATGTTAAGTAGAAGTCATAAGTCAGGTATTCCTACTTTGAATACCGTATAAATCGCTCTTCAAGGATTAATAGTGTTTTGATGTGAAATCTCAATGAATTGAATTGAGCAAAAAAACTTACTGTAGTTAAAATGTCATGGGACTGTAATCAATTTGTCACAGTTGCTGTGTAGTTTGGTTTTGGCACAACATTTTACTTATGTATGTAACAGTAAGAAATAGTTCAGTTAAGGCAGAACAAAGGACTCAGGGATGTCAAATTAATTTTAGTTCTTGATTCACATACAGGCCAGTTTAATTTCTCAGAATGTTTCCTTTTGCGTTATTACATAGACGCACATAATGAAAATCTTTTTTTTTTACAAAAGCCTAAAATCTTAGAGGAAGTTCAATATAAGCATTTCTTATTTTCAATCATGCCTTCTGGTGCAAATATCGCGTCTATTCAAAAGGCTGTCACTTCTAAAGCCACTCATGTTTTTCACCCTTTAGAGAAACTTTGAAAATAGCTGAATTTACTGAAATATACATATTTTCTTTGTTATTATTATACTCTGACAGGTCAAGTTGTAGGCCATAATGCAAGCTCTACTGGACTGGGTTTAGTTTAATTAATTTTAATCTATTTGACATCCCCGCTACATTGTTTCTGTCAAAATTACTTCAGCTACTGGAGATCGCCATTATCATCACCCTATGTAAGCTTCATTACCGCATATTGGGGCTGACAACAGCCATTCATTTGGCTGATGACGTTCAAAACATATGAGAGTGAAAAAAAGAGATGAAGATGACAATAATCTACAGAAAGAATTATCCAGAGAAAAAAACTAAGATTTTACAAAAGCCAAAAAGTTTTAAAGCAAAGTAGAAAATCGACTCTCCTCCAACATTCAACTCAAAGCAGTGGAATCTAAAAGCTAAAAGCTAAAAGATGATGAAATGAAACATTGCTAATTTTTTTTTTTTTTCCAAGCTGAGTGATCAACATCAGTGAAAATCCGGCTTGTGTAAAAGGCTCTGGGTCAATTTGGCATCAGTGAGTCAGGCTCACACTCCACCTCCTCATCCGTTAAACCTCTGCCATGAAAGAGGCTCTTGTTACCTACCGCAGGTTATCAGAAGTGCTGAAAAAACATCAACATCAAGTGCTGTCATGAACACTTGGATAACATTGGCTGTGGTGTAAACAGAAGTGAATCGTCAAAGAGGCAGCATTATGTGCCAAAGTACAGTCACAATGGGTGTGAATCACCTCATTCAGTCTGCTGCTGAATCGGGTGGTTGTCAAAAAAAAAAAAAAAAAAAGATACTTTTCTAATAGGAGATATTGTGCTTCATGGTTTCAATTAGTTACAAAAGCAGTGAAACTGTAAAAATAACTGTTTGGAGTAAAACACTTTCATGTGCCTCTGGCCTGGTTTCACTTTGTTTTTAAGAGTGTAGCTCTCTGAGCAAAGCCAAATCCTGCTTTATTTAGCTTCTCTGGATGCCAACAAAGCAGGATATAGAAGCAGAGCTGGTTCAGTTTACAATCATTTGTAACTGACGCCGCTTTAAAAGACTGAGTTACACAGCCTGACGCGTTCTTCAGTGTCGTGAGCAAGAGATTTAAGGTTGTACTTGATTTGCGTTTGCTGAACAAAAATCTCTTAAGGCATCAAAATATATTGTGATGAATTAAATCAGTTTGAACAAAAGAAAAAATGGTTGAATTAAGCATTTGGCTCTTTTTTTTCTCAAGCCACTGAAAAAGCCACTGAAAGAAGGAAGTTTCTTTGATGATTTAATTTCTAATTAAACACATTAATCACATTAATAATGTTCATCTCCAGGAAAAGCTGAGTGTGGGATTATGTATGGAATCAAAGAACCCCTCTGAGTCTGATCACTTTAGTCAGTGTTCATGGAAATGAGACAATCTGATTCCTAAACCGAAGACAATTCAAGTGAATTTAAGCTTTATTCACACTTTTAAATTATGATTTTTTGTAATTTCCTAACTGAATGAACAAAACTCCTACATACCGACTGCATACTGAGAGTTTTGCTTTAGTGTCCTTTCAGCTGTACTGTTCTGATTCAGTGTTTGACGACATGGTATTGCCTCGATGGTTCATTGTTGTACACCTCAATCTACTGTGAGAAAATGTTGTTTTTAGCTTTATATGAATAAAATGTAAATAAATGTTTAACAATAGGGATCTGTTACCAGGGAATGTCCACATTTTATCTACGCATGGGATATTTGAAATTCATAAAAAAGAATTAAAAATTTGTTTTGTTGGTTTCCACGATACAAAATTGACCGGTGTTTGGCTCAGAATACTACGGTACTATGCTGTGTGTGATGTAGGAGACTCTATTTATGTGAATACTTTTTTTTTTTTAATCTATATTGTCTGAAACAGAAATATCCAGTGACACTTGAAATGAGGGAAATTATTTTGTTGTATTTTGAGTATCTATACAAAAGGGTTTAAGTTATTAAGAGCATGTTGATTAACCTCTTAATAGCATATCTGATTCTATGTATTTGGTTAACTAGCTTTATTATTTAGTTCTACTAAATTCCATATCTACACAAATGAGGAATACTTTGACGATGTTAAAATGATGAGGTATCTTTGTGTACATTACAAGTATTATTCAAGTATCTTGAAATCAACTTTAAAAACTAGTTTTAGTCACTATTTATATGCAAGTAATGCTTTGCAGGCCAGTTTGGGGGTAATTCCTATGATTGTGGATGCTCTGGTTTCTTCCAACTGTGTAAACTATATTTGTTGTTGTAACCGTATAAAACGACACCCAAAAGCTGCAAAATACCGCAAAGTCTTCAAACCTGGAAACCAAAGTTGGTGCATGCAGTGCGTTTAATGTATTTTATATTAAGAAGTTACTTGTCCAACAGTAGTTTGTAGTTTGCTGACTGCTTTAAGCAAAAAAACACCTGAGTTCGCTAAAACCTCAGCTCCCCTGATACAATGCAGCTACAGTACATTCTGAAACTGACAAATGAGCCAGGAAATCCTTAAAGCTGTACTTTCCCACTCTGCTTCAAAGGGGGTTGCGTCATTTTACAAACTGAATACAAGAAAGATTACTATTAATGTGTCCGTATATGTACCTATAATCCCTATTTATTCACATGTAATGCTGAAAAGGCGGAATTTTGAAATTTAGTAATAGAGCCAAGCATACAATGAAAATGGCTGTGATTTGATGAGGTGAATCCTGTAGAAAAAAGACCAACAGACAAAGACGCTGATATTATCGTGAACACCAAGTTGTCCACCAATTTACTGCAAGAACGTCCAAGCTATAAAAAAAAAAAAAAAAACCCATAGTTGCAATGCTGACAACTAATGAAATAAGTTCAATTAACGTATCTTTTTCAGATCTTTTTCCGCGTACTTTTCCCGACACATGATCTTAAAAACCAGCCACACTCACTGTTTGTACAGGAGTCATGCTGAAAAGGCAGATTCTTGGTGTAATCACTATAATTGTGAAGCAGGGTTTCAGATGACAGAGGAAAACTACTTAAGACAAGCTCATCTGTTTAAACTTTCAGAAAACAACCTTTTTCCAGCCGCGTGCACACGCGTGTGGGAGGTCCGTCAGTCTCACACGTCTGGGACCCCGTGACAAAACAAATCAGGTAGCGAGGCGGAGAGGAAAATATTCCAGTGGTGAAAAAAATGCTCATTATTTTAGAAGAGATGTCAAGGTGAGAGGTGTTTCTGTTTGGATGGAGGGGCTGATGGACAGCACGCGTCTGGGTGAGTGTATGCATTTCAAGCTGAGGGTGTGGCATCTATATTTACACTCTATGGGACACGCCATCCCAGAATATCCTGTAACCCAGGGAACGGGAGTCTTTTCACTTACTGATAGGGACAGAGGCGAATATGTGATTATCTGTTTATGTCGGTGTGTGTGTGTGTGTGTGTGTTTGTGTGTGTGTGTGTGTGTGTGTGTGTGTGTGTTTGCAAAGCTGCGAGCTATGAAAGTCACACCTGCCATCATCCATCTACAAACATTACTGGAATAAAGTGACTTGTAAACCCAAAAGCACAGCAGCACCAACGTCTTGTCTGTTCTACTTTTTACAAGCGTTCCACTCATAAAAAAACACACGCACCGATGGACACTGTAAAGGCAGAGACTGACAAAGACAAAGCGCTGCCTCTTTTATGGCGGCTCGTATCGGTCCGTGCACTGAAGAACACAAAGAAAAAAGAAGGAGAAGCTGAATCTGTCTAGAGAGAAACAATTTAATATGACTTGAGTTTAAATTTGCACACAAAAGCGAGAGACAACAGACGTCCCTTCACATCGTGCGGGGAAATAATTAAAACTAATAGGAAACACATTTATGACAAACAAAACAGAGATGTGGAGACGACAGCAGAGTCTTTGTGTGGCATTACAAGTGTTTCCTGTTGTAAATCACATTTTTTTTAAATTGACTGCAACAGTGCCATCATTGTGCAGGCTGTTTCATACCTGGAGCTTTTGAGCCCGGAGAGACAGGAAGTAAAGAAATTGGAAAAGAGAGCATTTGACACAAAGTTGTCACGGTGGTGAAGAAGCAGCACAGAGCGAGCAGAGCGACTCGGGGAGACAGAAAGAGAGTGCACGGATGCAACAGGGGTAGTTTTACTGATATTCCCTATCATTACGTGGACGGGCAGGGTAAACACAGACAGAGAGGGATGCAGGAGGAAAAAGGCCTTCTCACAATGTGCCGCTGACTCCGCCCGTTCTGCTTCATTTTGGATTTTGGCTTGTTTCATGGTGTACTGGGCTCCTTTTTGTTTCGTTAAAACACATTCTGACACATCTGCAGGACAAACAGAGGAGCTTTCAGGAGATAAAGTCAATGAACAATAAATAGGAAATCACTTGAATCATGCTAGTTAGTATTCTGATTCAGTTTATTTCTATTTTTAGAGTTTGTCTTTATCTGTACCTGCCATACTGTGCAATTTTTTTTTTTAATGTTGTAAAAAATGTTCTACAATCATCTTGCGTTTCCTCTGTTCTGCCATTTTTGGTCACAACAGTTAAGATGTTTTTCCCTTATATCCTCATAGTGCACATGTACAGTAGCAGCATTTCAGAAATGCTGTCTTTTCCCCTGTGTATATATAGGAGAAGCCAGAGCCTTTTCGAAAAAGTTCCATCTTGAGAGCTGTTCTCAAAAAATTGTGTTTTCATATGTTATGGTTCCTATAGTCGGATGTGTTTTGAGCGACCCAAAACGCTACATGTTTCCTGTTTTCTTGAAAATACTGTCATGTAAAAGCGCGGGCTGATTCCTCTTCAAAAACTGTTTCAATAATTTTAATGTTATCTAAATGTGCATTCAGTTTGGTGTGTACAATTAGAGATTTGCACATTTTCGTTAAAGACTAAATGTCTCTCAATGATATTTGGCTTTTGGAAATTCGAAAGATATTAAAGTTAAAAAGTTTCTAACTGCTGCTAAGACGGCTACTGCCTATCAACAGAAAATGTGTTTGTTGCTGAAGTTTTCAGGTTTGTACTTGAGTGAGTTTGAAACAGCTGTTTATGCTGACACTGCTTATTGTATAGCATTACTGTAATGAGGTTCAACTGGCCAAACACTAAATATCACTGGCGAGTGTTGAATTTATCACACAAGTGCTTCATCCTGACATAGTGCAGCTTCTTCACCAGAGAAGAAAACTGTACATGTGTCCTAAGTCAGCTGTTTTTCAGACCAGTTACAATAAACTGGTTAGTTAGCTTGCTATCTATATGGCTACCAAACAATATGTGCAAACTAAGGCCCTGTTTTTCAAGTGAAAACAGTAAATGTTTGTTGTGTTTTGGGTATCCATTTATTCGACAACAGTGATCGAAGCCACTGAAAAGGCAGCTTTTTGAAAACAGCTCCCAAGGTGAAACTTTTCAGAAAAATCCCCAGCTCCTGCTACATGTTAACAGAGGAAAACACAAGTTTTTTGAAACACTGCTATACTGCCCATGCGCACAACAACTGTAGTAAATAGTGCTTCTGCACATTCTGGAGTAGATGGACAATAACAACAATGGCAGCCTTCAGAGTGTGTGTGTGTGTGTGTGTGTGTGTGTGTGTGTGTGTGTGTGTGTGTGTGTGTGTGTGTGAGTGCGTGCGTGCGTGCGTGCGTGCGTGTGTGTGTGTGCGTGCGTGCGTGCTGGAGACAACAGTAAGAAAAATAAGATGCGTGTACTTCATGATGGCCATCACTGGCAGACATGCTTCTTTTAATGTTGTCGGTGCCACAGCCATGACTCTTCCGTGGTCTCTGGAAATGCACACACCTGGCTAGAAATACCAAAGCTGTGTGTTGTGTGCTCAGCTCTTCTGGAATACGAAGATCCCCCACCCCCATACACCACCACCACCACCACCACCACCACTCTAACATCATGATTGCAAATTCTGCAAGAAATGACTTGATCCCTAATGGATGCATTACTCAATAGTCCTTTCTCAGAATTCACTGCATCCAGTCAGTGTTGTTCCTTTCGTCTCGATTTGCATCGACGGTACAGCTCAGTCCATACGCCACAAGGCACATGTGTTTGTGTGCGTCCAGGCAGACGGCAGAAAATGACTGCAGATCTTTATCTCTCTGCATTTAAGTCTAGAGTGCTCTGATTAAACACAACCACAGAACAATTTGCCTGTTGTAAAGCCCTCGATTAAACTGCTGATTTTCAGCACCATGTCAAGTTATTTTGCCATGGCAACACTGATTACAATCTTATCAGCATTTCATATTTTCCTATTTACTTATTATTTTTTTATTCGCTTTCATCCTGGCTCATGCAAAAAGGTATAAGAAAAGGCTGATTTTCTGCACTCATGTGTTAAAATAATGAGTCGTGTTCAATATGGATTTTTTTTTAGATGTTAATGTCAATACATGTCATATCTATGTCATATCTGGTTATTTCCCCATGACATGTAGTAATTACACGATATCGTCTTTACCTATAACACCATCTGATCTCTTGCACATGTGCTTAAGTGCAGCTCCTTCAGTTGCGAACAGATGTGTGTTTGTGCGATAGCCTGCATCTGTGTTCATACGTGCCCTAAAATCTTTGTTATTGCTCGCCGTGCTACAAAGCAAAGAACTGCGTTTATGGCACGCATTTACAATTTATCAAATAAATGGGATGCCTTCATGTGGCCCGGGCCCAGCTCTCAGGCGGAGCAGAGTAGTTTTCCACTGAAATAACAGCCGCTGAACAAGCAGTCCATTGTAGCCGCGGCCCGGCACCGGGACCCCCAAGGTGCGAATTAATGATTGACCCCTGATGTAATCAGGATAAATAGCTCCCCCGTAAAAGAGAAAGAGATGGTGAGAGGAGCAGAGGGAGAAAGAACAACATAAGGAGCCAGAGAGAGGAAGGCGCTATCTGGCCCGGGTGTTTTTTAAGAAGCCCTCGGGGAGGCGAACCTAACATCTCTTACTGGGTCTTTGGAGACCCAGAGCTAACACACAGCTGTTTAAAAGCAGCTCAGTCATCAGTGGTTCAACTCTCTCTTTACCTCTTCCCCTTTGTCCACTTTCCCTTGCCCTTTTCTTTATTTTCCTGCTTACTTTCTCATCTGCATTTTTTTTTTTTTTTTTTTTGTCGTCACTGGTCGAACATGTCCAGCTTACATAGGGGGAAGAGAGAGAGGGGCTTTTCTCTGGAGGCGAATAATCTCAAAAATCCACAGTTTTCCCACTCCAGGAAACTGTTTTTATGAATTAACAAAGCTATGACTGAAAGTTGAACTTGTTTAATATCACACTGCGCTTGCCATTTCTGCTTGGCTTCACTGCTTGGTGTGTCTCACAAACGATGTTTTGTACATTAAAATTAAGAGGGATTTTTTTTCCTCCTTCTCCTTGTTACTCAATTATCTGAGTTAGCGATCTGTGCATTTCTTTTCCTTTTTTTTCAAAGGCTCTTAAAGCCAAATGGTATTTAATAGATTTTCCAAGGCTGTCTCTCTGCTTGTCAAAATTGCTCTCAATGGGTCAAGTGCCAGTGAGTATGGGGGAGTGAAGAAAGAGAGTGAGTGAAAAAAAAGTGTTTAACAGCCTGAAAACACTTTTGATTGTGTAGAGGGAGCAGCAGATAGGGCCCAGTAGTAAAACTTTAATTGATCTGTGAAAAGTGGAAGCTACTGCTGGCTCACATGTTCCGATGCTTAATTGCACGCCTGGCCTGAGCTCTTATGAAACCGGCGATCATTAAAAAATGGGTTCCTTTCCAGTCAAAATCACTGGATGACGCAGAATCAGTTATAAAAAAGGCTGTATTTTACTGCTTTTTTCCCGAATCCAAGCAGACGAGCTGCAGATTTTGCCAGGCAGTGAAGTAGCCGCTGTCGCATGCTTTCATGGTTTCATGTTTCACATTTGAAGCCTACATGTCAGTTGATTTAACAACTTTCACAGTGCACGTGTGTGTAGAAACTCAAATATTTTTGAAAAGAAGAGAAAATAACCCAATGCACTATTGTACAATGCTCTCTCAACACATTTTCACTGATCGACCAAAATTTACAATTAGCTCATTTGGTCTCACACTGCCTTACTAGGCAAAAAAAAAAAAAAAAAAAGAGAGAGAGAGAAGAAGTTAAACGTCTTGTTATTTTAATTGTGCTTAAATATCCCCTACATCAAATTTTATCGAACTTCAAACCAAAGCTTTCATGATGAAGTAATACCAACAAACTAATTTTTATAATGTCATGTTGCAGCTCCAGTTAAAACCTGGGTAGCAATGACAGGCTTGGCAGCAGCCTGGATGGAAGCTCGGAGGGAAAAGGAGGGAGAGAGCTTGATTGGAACCACTCCTGCTGTAATTTTGGGCCTAGTTGGCCCGCTGATTGCCAGCCCCTGTGTTTAGATAGTAAAAGTGAAGTGGTGCCTTAAGACACCAGGGTCTGTCCCGAGGAGGGGGGGAGGAAGATGCTCATGTGCTCACACTAAAACACACAAACAAATAAGCACAGACGATGGATGGGTATCAGAACCCTTTCTGCTTTTTTGATACTGGCGTGAATGTGGTTTACTGAACACACAACATAAAGAACATTGGGATGGCTTCAACTGCATTGTGGATTTTTTTTTCTCATTCTTAATAAGTTTGTCTTTCTTGCATAGAAAAGATTCACTGTTATGTTTGTACTACTTGATAATGCTTGATTTAATTTTTTTTTTTTTTTATTTAACATGGTAGGAGTAAACTGTATCGCCTTAAAGATTCCTTAAAAAAACAAAATTATGAAATGCGGCCAAAGTGATGATTTTGCTTTATATTCATGCTTTCAGAAAAATGTTAATATTTCTTACAGTAAATTTTTTTGTGTCTTCCCAGTTCATACTTACAATCACTAATATTAAAATGTTTGAGGACATATTAAAACCATAGAAAATTATTCGGATTATTATCAATGTAATAATAATAATAAAAATAATAATAATAATAGAGTGAATATATTCTTAAAACAAGCATTTAAGCTCCTATCTGAAGCTGCTTATGCAGAGGAGATACAAGCCTTGCCCAATGCATTTCTGTTGGATCTGAGATTAGGAATTGCCCTCAATAAGTCGTCGGACATTTAATGCGGTTTCCCAGGAAGACAAAAGGATGGATTCCAGTTTGAAAATACCAAAAATAACAATTTTTGACAATGACTTGGCACAGATCAGGAGATAAAAGAGAAGTTTGCCCAGAGACACAATATAGCAGATGGGGATTATATATTCTTCATTTCATGAGGTTGTTAACCTGAGACTTTGAGAAAATCTACGTTAAAACTTCAGGCAAAATATCCCATGGTGCATTCCATCACATTTCAACACATCCATTTGAAGTTCTCATCATCATTTACACTCATGCTGGAAAGATGAGATCTTGAAGCACAATCATGTTGTCAATTCTTGGATGTAACAATAATGATAGGCGACGAGGCCAACCAGGCCGGAGGTAGATACAGCCGAGCCGACTTTTGTAGGATGAACCCTGGCAAAACTTAGTGACTATGATTAAAAGAACTGCTGCCATATAGCTTCAGCGCCTCACAAGCCCTGAATTGGATGAAGCGGTAAAAAAAATCAAATCGGCAGATGGATGTTGCCTTCAATGACTTGGACAACCAACTCTTCTCAGATAACTTTAGGAGAATCAGCCAAGTAAGCATTTTGTAGCCCATAAGATGGATAAGTAATCATCTCTTTGAATGCCTGTATTATTTTTTTATGATAGCTGTGTGGTTTTCTAACAATTTGGAGGTTTGGAAAGTGAAATGTTTTTCATAAGCATTTGCCAAAAAGAAGACCTCAGAGAAGATTAATGTATATAGTGAGCTGTTCAAATTAAGCTGCTTAACACCTAATTGTTTGCAATGTGGAAACTTATCTTTGCTTTTGCCATTGAAATATATTGTGAAAAATACAAGCACGGCAAAATCAATGACTAAACACCACCTAGAAATATTAATTTTACAACTAGAGCAGAATGGGTTGACTTCCTATCCAGAGGATGGAAGTTGGATGGCTGATCTTCCTTGTGTAAAAAAAAAAAAAAAAAAATGACATTACATAGCAGCCATGTGCATAAATAGGTGAATGTGATGGATCTGTAAAGCACATTGTGACTGCTGAAATGATATAGTGTGTTGTATAAAGTCTATTTATCATGTAGCACAGAACAACACCTCTAATTCATTTTAAAGGTGAAAAGAAGAGTCACTTGTGATTTTCTCAGCCTCCCTGATTACAAGTTCATCGTACTGATGTCTGAGCTGTACATGTGGTCTCATTCCTATTTTGGAGGCCGAGTTAACTGTTTTCTGTTGCTTATTCCTCCTCTTCTGACTCAAATACCAAACCACATTCTGGCTCACTCCAAAATTATACAAAAATATTTTGCTCTTCTCATGTAAAATCCATTGTCATTTGCCAAACTTCCTGTATATTCCTGTGAACAAACATCTCCGTGTGTCTCTTTGTTTTGCAGATGACAGCGAGCCAGTGGACAGCATGTATGACACAGAAGGCGACCTCGCAGGTTTAGCAGCTGGCAGCGTAGGTGGCGCTGACAGCCCAGAAGACGATGTAGAAGACGGCGTCATCAACATGTCCCCTTTGCCCTCACCGACTCCTTCCCATCCGAACAACAACCACCACCACCACTTGCTGCACCCCCATATATACGCCTCCCACCACCACCTCCACAACAACAGCAGCAGCAGCAATGACCAGGACTTCACCACACCTAAGGAGGGCTCGCCGTACGAGGCGCCCGTCTACATTCCCGACGACATTCCCATTCCCAGCGAACTGGAGCTGCGGGAGTCTTCTGTGCCCGGCGCTGGTCTGGGCATCTGGGCCAAGACCCATATCGGTGCTGGTGAGAGGTTTGGTCTGCACAGTACGAAGCATCTCGGGGCCACAGGCAAGGACAGCTCCTTCGGATGGGAGGTAGGAACCCCCCCAGCTTCTTTGTGCATTGTTTTGAGTTTTGTTTCTCATTTGATTTCAACACCACTATGTATCACTTTTGAACATTTACATATTCTATCACAGAAACACACTCACACGGGAAATGAAGCAGCACTGAAGAGAGTAACTGAATGAACAATCGGCTCCTCACTCACACATTCACATTTGCAACCATCACTCTCGATGCTCACGAGCATCTGTCTTATCATCAGCATCGATGCCCATTTCATTTGCATCCCCAGCATGACTGGACCTCATCTTTGATCCCTGCACACACATACGATGCATATACACATGCAAACTACGCTCATCCAGAATTCCAGCAGCACAGCAATGTCAGATGGAAAAATCTGGCTGATTAGTGGAGGTATCAGCTTTGCTGGGCGTCGGCCTGGAGCGAGCACACTCATTTGGTCACGCCATCTGATATGGAAATGGAAGAAGCGTGGCCCAATGTAGTGGCGGCATATTGAACTATTAATTTTCATTTCAACATGACATTAGAGGATATTGAAGTTGCTTCAGTAAGCTCATTAGGGGGAAAAAAGAACTCCTGGTCTCTGTCTCTGTCTCTCCGTCTCAGATGTCTAATCAGAGATGAAATATACTGGCCTGCTTTTCATTTCGCTGACTGCTGTTCGATTTTTGGGGGGCGAAATAGAGACTTGGACAAGGTAATCATTGGAACTTCGTCCTGGAAGGAGGTTGATGTGCTTGAATTAGACACCAACAGTTGATGATCTCTAGCATTTTTCATATTATTTTTGTCATTTACACTTCTATAAGTGTACAGATTAATATTTTTTTTAAAACTGTGGTACACGTCATACTTTAGACAAAAAAAGACATATGTTATTGCAGTTAAGGTGATTCATGTCTTTAAAGCAAGAAACTGCTTCAGTAGTTCATATTTATCTGTGACACATCAGTTTTAGCCTTCAACTTGAGAAGGCCTCAGCTCTTTATCCCGAATAAAACAAATCTTAGAATAATATTGCGAAACCACTGAATCTTGTGTTCATGAATCTCTGTCTAACTGATGAGATTTTTGGTAATTCTCTATGGATCAATGTCATTGTTTTAGATTTAAAGACTTTTTTTTTTTGTCTCTCTGTTTTCTCCCCACCAGTTGCAAAGGCATTGCAGGAAATTTAAGCACACAGGCACACGCTATGTGGCTGCGTGCCAGGCGGAACATTTTCCTTTTAAACTTGGTATTATGGCTAGCCATTCGGGGTGCAAAAGGCTTCTCTCCAAAAGCTACACTCTCCCTGCTGCTCTCATGTTTTCTCTCAGTTTTCCTCCTCCTTCCTTTTTTTTCCCCAGACACCTGACTGATGCATATTCATCAGCTAAGCTTTAGCTCTCTGGCTTGTTTTGGGGGGAAAAAAAGCCACCTTCAGCTGCAAAGAGATACATCCACCCATGTGCTGGCAGAGAGGTTCTGGCGTACAAACTCACACCTCCTCCCCGTCTAACAGGAGAGCCTCGGCATATTTTTGCAATTTTAATGTGTCTAGTTCTCCTCAATCCTTTTTTTTTTTTTTTTTTTGAAGGACATTTACTGTAAACCATCCCCTTGTCTCTTCTTTTTATTTGTTTTGGCCTATTCCACCATTCATATGAGCACAAGATTTCACTGCAAATACTGCTACATTTTTTCGGCCTTTGGTGACATTTTGAAAATAGAGTTTCCAGATCAGTATACATGTTGCTGTTAGCCTGAGGTCACTTATATTTCCTCTGAAGCTAAAAAAAAAAAAACTTTCATTTATTTAACAAACCTGTCAAAAAAGAAACAATTGATTCATCTTCTCCGCTTTCTCCTCCTGAAGTTATTAGAGAATTGACTGTGGTATGGCTTGTTTTTTTTGTTGTTTTTTTTTTTTAAGATATCCTGTCTGGTCTGAGACTGGAACTCTTCAGAGGCTCTCCTCTTCCAGACTCTTATCACAGATAGCCATAACAGTCAGTCTGTTGATAGTCATCAACAGAATCCCCAAGGAGTCCCGTACACCCCATGTCTCCCCCCACCAACTACACCATCTACTCCTCTACTCATCTACAGCCTCTGGTCTTAGACAAACAGACAGTAGACGGAGCGACGGGACTTTGCTTAAGTGAAGAAACATGTTAGAAGAAACAAGAGAGTAACGGGGATTAAAGAGGATGGGTGGAGAAAAGAAACAAAATGCAGGACGGATATTTCCTGAGAGCAGTACAAATGTCCAAGTGTTCATGAACCTGTGGGTGATTTTTGCTCAGGCGGTTGCCTGCCAAAACAGTGGGACATGTTATGAGAGATAATAGGTGACATCATGTGGTGTAACTAACATTATAAATGAGCAAGACCCCATTATGTTACGGCTGAGCTCTACTTAGCAGGAAAATGTAATTGGATTAAATTCTGAATTTAGTAGTCGGAATGATTAGCTTAATTTAGCGTGTTCTATTTTATGAAAAAAAAGCTAATATTGATGATGTTCGGCAAAAAGTAAAACCTTACTCATTCATCTAAAACAGCTGAGTTGTTTTATTGATGACTACTCTATTTCACGTTGATTGAATTATCCTGAAATCAAAGGTTGCTGAGTACACTGTATATACAGCCCCTGTAATCCTTAAAAACACAAAATCACCAAAATTGCAGTTTCAAGGTTTTTACCCATCAGCAATGATATATGCCATATGTACTCGCACACTTGGATCCAAACACTTTAACTACATTTTTGTGGATTTTTTTTTTTTTTTTTTTTTTACTAAGACTGGCAATAACTCATTACACTGGCTTTGCAAGCCATGCGGTTTTGCAGTGAACCCAAACGGCTTCACGATCACGTGGTGGATGTCTTGAGCGCTTTCTGGAGTCCTGAGTGAAAGTGTAGGCTGGCGGAGAGAAACGGTGAGTAATAGAAAGATAGTGTGAAAGAGAACAGGGAGGGAAAGAAGGGGAAAGGCAGAGAGGAAGCCCACTATTGTCTGTCCTGGGGCGTTGGGAACTGGAAGCGGTGTTAACTCAGACTCATTTTAGCGAGACGGACAGCTCAATCTAAGAGCTGCGTCGCTGCAGGCCATGGCCATTCTCTTCTGTCTCAGACGCCCTCTCTGGGCCAGCACTGAGTCATCCATTTAAAAACCATTATGCTCCCCCTTTAGCACAACATGATAGAACGCCAAGGCCCCGGGTTCGCCGTACGTGTGTGTCTGTCTGGTTGTGTGTGTGTAGGACCGCTCACCCCTCAGGATAGTCAGGCCTCAGCAAGCAGAGTGAGGCGAAGCCCACAGAGAGCTCAGAGTGGGGATCTAGCTGTCAGAGTGACTGCTGCTATTATCTAGCTGCTAGATTGGCTTGGCTTGTCTATTGATAGAGATATGTCACCTTACAGGGGCTAGAGGTATTGTACTCTCGTCTGATTGGCACTGAATGGACTCGCTAATCTAACTCCTATGAGGATTCAGGTGGCAGAAGGTGGGTGAGCAACTCGTCTTTGGATATCTCAGACAGAAGCAGTACAAGATAATAGAAATGGAAGAAGTGGTATATTTACTCGTATAAAACATTATCACATTGTTCCTTAAATGGGTGAAAGTATGAAACCATGAAAATGGTTTTGAAAGTAGAAAAGTCAAATCTGCATTCTGAACATTTTCAGCAACACCAGCGCAGCCTCACTTTCTCCCTGCCACCTTCCAATAAAGAAATCTGTATACCTCTGAATCATTTTGTGAAAACACCTGTAAGCACCTTTGACTCGCTACCTGTTTATTTTATATATATACACACACACGCACACATGGAATGTTAAGACATAATATGGAGATATATCTAACAAGGACGTATTATGCATATTGATTCCAAAAATGCATTGATGTACAGTTGACCTTTTGAACAAGGTTAACACCAAAGCGTCTGCACACCTGAATCATAGTGTTTGTGTCAGCTCTATAGCCACAGTCATTTGCCATCGAGGACCTTGGGATGACTTTGTTGCCGGGCAAACTTCTTCCTCTCCGTCCCTCTTTGTTTTTCTATTGACTTTTTGTGGGGTGATTTTCCCTATCAGTATCATTCATCCAGTGATGTCTGGAAATGGGAGAAAAGAATGCTTGCTTTTCTGTTGAGCACATTGTTGACTTAGCGATAGGCTAAGACGTCTGGCGGGCACTCTCGTATCGTCAAGCTCCTACGTGACAGATACCCATCCAGCTATGGCACCATGTGTCTCCATCACGCAGTGTGACAGCTTGCCTTTCACGCCGATGCCAGGCTTCTTTTGTTGTTTGCCGAATCACTAATCTAAGCTAACGTACTTGTTTTCAAACATTTGGGTGATGAAGTCCTGGCGCACCCTGACACTTATCTGTCCCAGCCCACCTTTTTTGTGTCCTCTAATGTTTGCTTGCCTTTTGTGTTTTGCCCATAGAGGGCGGATGGCCAAGCTCTTACGAAGCAAGATATCCCTACAGGGCATTCAAGGTGCAGCTTTGAGCTTGTCTGATCTGTTTGCATTTCACAGAAAAGTGTTTGTTACCTCAACGGCTGACGTTCAAG
Organism: Parablennius parvicornis; assembly: GCA_900302745.1. Lineage (NCBI taxonomy): Eukaryota > Metazoa > Chordata > Actinopteri > Blenniiformes > Blenniidae > Parablennius > Parablennius parvicornis. The sequence goes on from OMNM01048650.1 coordinate 31,078, forward strand.
GTGACTGGTACCGAATTGTTAGAGGCAAAAACTCCCTGCGATGGGTTGTAGACAGTAGTGACACTAAATGAAAGACTAGTGTGAGACATGGAGTGAGAGAGAGAAGGCAAAATAACAAGAGACAGAGTTGTTTCCTGCTTGATTTGACTAATGTACTTTCCAGTGTTCTCACAGTAGGAGTCCTATTCTGGCGTTTCACTCATGAGCGTTGCTTAAGATCTGACTAACCATAGCACAGGAAACATTAATAGTGAGTAAATCAGTTCTTTTTTTCATCAGTCTTGCCATCATTTGTAGTTGCCTTAAACGACTAACATGTGGAATATTGTATAGCTCGAGGAAAGCTCTTAATGTAAATGGGGTCATTATCATGTCTTTTAGTAATCAAATCAAGTCCATACCCTGATGAGCACAGACTTAAGCTGAGAGGACTTCTACTTAAAGCCACTTACTAGGAAGAAACAGCGGGCCTTGTTAGCTTTACCCACTTGTATTTGGTTGTGGTGGAAAGTTAAGGATAATCACAGATCAAAAGGTCAGATCACTTAAATGACACAAAAAAATTATGTTGTTTTTTTTTTTTTTTTTTTTGCTGTCTAATAAAGCACCCGTGACTTTTTTTCATCCATTGTTCTTATCAGAAAAAAGTATGAAATAATTTTTAATTGTGATATTTCAAAAATGTTTTTAAATAATTCATTTAAATTATCGGATCCCTTCACAACAATCAAGGTCAACTCTCAAAAGTTTAAAACGACAACATAAGCACCAAACATGTATAAGTTTTACGTATATTTATGTAATCACACACTTGCTTTTCACATGCAGTCATCTGTTAATGCAAAGAGTTACTTCAACACATGTGCCTGCAGTCCCACATCGTAATGAAAGGGATATCTAACCTGTGGTTTCTAATAACAGTATTGACCAACAGTATGCGGTTTTTGTCATCATTATTTGACTTTGACGGAAACCCCAAGTTTACACACGGAGCAAAAACACCAGAGAAGGAGCGTAACACCACAACTCCCGAGACTGGATGCTGTAATATCTTCCATTCACGTTCATTTTATGTAGGTTTTAAACATGCCATTAGCCAATTTAATCCAATTTTCCCAGCTTTCGGAGCACTCCAGTGGAACAGATTCCTTCTAATATTAAACATATGGTTGTCGTTGCCCCTAGAAACACCACAGTAGAGCAGAGTTTTTTTTTGTGTTTTTTTTTTAAGGAACCTGTTAAACACAAGCCTCCTGTGTCTCATTGCAAACCATTGTCAATTATCTCCAATGAACATTGTAATTGATAACGAGGAAGCCAGGCAGCAAATTAAATGTCAGGTTTGATTAGAAGCCTGATGCCTTATCATTTGTTCATAACTCGTTACCAGCATCTGTTAATTAGTTAATAAATTAATCTGTTCGGCTCAGATGAAAGGTGCACAGGCTCCTGAAGAAGTACACGGGCCAAAGTCATCCGTCGTTGAAGAGAATAGAACTCTACAAATATTGTCCCTGGGATTTGGACTGTTATTAGTTGGTCACTGGTTTCAGACCTCAGCCACTCCAGCCAAGCATTCTCAATGGAACCTCTTGTTTGCCTGAATAACCCCCCAGTCTCCTCACGCATCTTCACCACAATGCTGTTCTTTATTGTATGAGGTTTCTCCTTGCAGACATGTTTTAAACATTAATTTACAAACCCTTGCATTGCTCCATCACAGATAACTCCTGTGCAAACCTCTTATGTCTTATTCAACCTCATCGATCATCCTGGAGGCCTCAAGGTATGGGCAGACAATGACACTGCTCTTTGCCACGATGGAAAACATTTGTCAAATGTTGTTTGGTACTCAAAAGTATGTATAATTTACCACTTTACACCTCCCTAGTGTTTATATGCACAAACCCTGTAATACAGGAACATGGTTAGGTCCTGGTCACCATTTCTTCCATTTTCATTCACTTTTCCACTCTCCCTCACCTTGTCTCCCTTTAAATCTCAATCCCTTATGCTGCTTAACATTTCTGTGACTCAAACAGGAGGTGGTGACCTATTAATCAGGTTCCCGTGGCTGTTGTGATTGCCATTTTTCCATAATCAGATACACAACATGGCTCAAAAGCCTTGGCTGCAGAAAGACTTATTTTCATTAACTCCTTGTAGTTCCTGTGGTATACTGTAGACCTCAGTGCATGACTGGTGAGCCCAGAGGAAACTGAAGCACACGGCTGGGCCTTTTAATTACTTTTTATTAGGTGCAAACACTAACGTTCCTGCACAGTGAGTGTCTTTGTCAGAGTCAAATTGGGGGGTGTAAAAGTGCCTTCATTTGTGAAGTAGGAACTCTGAGTAACCAGTCATTTTCTTATATGTAAAGTTCAGGCAATCTTTCTTTTTTTCTGCTTTATGCAAATATGTATTTGCCTTTAAGAGTTGCAGTCTAATAAACTATTAATGTTCTATTTTGGGTGTGTGCATATATGATAATGATATTCAACAGGGACGTGAACGGGCATATAAACTGTGCATTTCTACAAGCACATGCATCTACCCCAACATAAAAAGACACAGACAGGCAGAAAAAAAACCCATTCAACCATGTTATTCTTTCCTCCACTCAGTCATTTAGAATAACAAGGCAGAGTGAGAACCGAAGCTCAATGACGACATCAGATCTAAAAACAGTGTTGAATTGTCGAAGTGTCAAACACGCCAGGACGTCTTTACTTTGGAAAGTCTCTGGAATCGCTCGAGTGATTTTCGCTCATTTTCTCCACCACTGTCATTGAGAGCAAGACCTGACGTCTTGTCCGCATGAAACAACAAGGAGGTTTTGACACGAGCAAGATTTGTAGAGCCGAGGTCGATGTGTGCGCACGCCTCGGTTTGTGCGTACACCACGTGCGCACGAGTGCACACGTTTCACATTTCTGCTAATCATATTGGGCACTGGTCCACCTTCCACATAAACCCTAAATCAAAGTCTCCCCGCAAAAACAGTTTCTCGCTGTTAGTTTGGCTTAGTATCTTTATTCTGTACTAGGGTTCATGTCAAGATGACAAAAAATAGTTTAGACAGAGGTTTTCCCAGATTTTTCATGTACAAGATATCGTGGCTTTATTACAATGATTCTTACGTTACAATGAGAATATCCCTGGTTCGATTCTCTGCTGTTCTTTTTGGAGTTTGAACTTTCTGCCCGTGCAACTGTTGATTTTCTCAGCGAACTCCTTTTTGTTGTCATCGTACAAAATCTTGCCCAGGGTTTACTCAGTCTTACCTTAACTTAACTTAAATAGATAGATAGATAGATAGATAGATAGATAGATAGATAGATAGATAGATAGATAGATAGATAGATAGATAGATAGATAGATAGATAGATAGATAGATAGATAGATAGATAGAGTACAGTGAGACAATATTGGATTATTTTTATTGTTATGATTGACAATGGTGGTGTTACTGTAAAATTCATCAGCAGCTTCACAATGATATTTGTTATCATAGCTCGCTACACAAATAGTTTTTAAAATGCTTTCTATATTAAGAATACTGCTTATTACTTCAGAGGGGTTAACATGCATATGTGCATCCATTAATACAACCTAGAAAGATGCAATATGAGAGAAATCCAATAGTATATTCATTTCAACTTAAAATGATTTTAATTACTTGGCAAATGTTGGCGAGAAAAAAAGATATGAGCATAAATCTCAACATTCTGATATTTCTTTTTCACAACATGAGCAAGAATATCTTGACGATCAGTCTGAATGTACACAGAAAAGGGAAAAAATCTGAATTGTTGCAAATCATCTTAATGATGAGAGCTGTGCATGGCAAGCTTTTCAGTCACAACCTGATAGATGTCATATGATTGTGCCCCATGCCACTCTTTCAGATGAGGAGGTGAGCTGCTGTCAGTGTAGCTGGTACATAATGGTACCCAGCTTGCCACCTCAGATGACTGAAAAAAAAAAAGAAACCGAAAAAATATTCAGCTTCCCTGAGACTCTTAGGGCTGAGCCATGTGATACAAAGGTTATGCCAAATGAGAACAAAGGCGTCGTCATGTTATGGGAGGTGTGAGTGTGTGTGCATATGTACAGTGAGAAACTAACCCCTCTGAAAATTATGGATAGACTATTTGTGTGAAATCTGTGTTACGTACCTTATTGGCACCTCCTCATTAATCAAACATTGTCAGTTCATGCTTTTCTATAGAAGCTATAAGGTGGGTCAATTATAAAGTCTCCAATTGTTTGTTTGCTGTTTTCTTTTCTTCTTCTTTTTTTTTTTTTTTTAACACTTAGCTCTGATACTTTTGGTGACAAAGCCTGCTCCCCTCTGCTGGCCAAGAGCTTGCAATGCCGCTCTCTGCTGCGAAGTGCTTTTTATTTTGCGTAACAGATCATGTTTCTCCAGGACCGAGACACTGACAGTCCACTGTAGAAAACCATACAAGTGTACAATATAAGACCACCCCCCAATACACACACAGCATTGTGCCCACCAAAACTCTTCATGTGAAACTATTCAAGCACTTTTCCACTTTTTCTTCTTCCCCTCCCATGAGTGAGTGTTTGTGAGATAGAAATCAAATCATCATTTGCTCACTTAAACACACTTTACATTTTCACTCTTTTCCCTCACCCCCATGTTTTTTTTTTTTCTGGTGTTCACTAGTAAGCTTTAGTCTACACTTACGTCCAGTCACAATACTTACAGATGGCAGGCTGTGGTCTCTTTTCACATACTGGTGCACTGTGAAGTGTTGATCTCTGTGCTTTCATGGGCTTTTATGACAAAATACACAACATGTGCTTTAATTATACCAAGATCACACACTCAAATCTTTTCTTTTGTGAGTCATTGATTTTTCAACCCAGCCTTTCAACCTTATGTCGCTGCTCTCTATTTCTGCTCTCCTTCTTTTCTTTTTGCTCCATCCTCCTCTTTTCCTGGCCTCCGGGGTCCCAGTGCTTCTAATTCAGCCTTATCAGTAAAGTAATTTAGCTGCCACAGCTTGGGTTTCTGTCGCGCGGCGAGTGGCCCCATTGTCCAGCCCCGCTGTTGCTGAGATAAACCCTCAGATTGAACAAAGTCTGTGCTGACCTTTACAAACTCCCAAATCTTGCTGTGTACACCCCTCCAACAGGGATTCTCTCTGCCTCGAGCGCTTTTCTTTGAGTGGCGGGCTCACTGCACATCAAATGGGAGGAAGAAGGTGAATTGAGTGTGTGCGTGTGTGTGTGTGTGTGTGTGCGTGTGTGTGCGTGTGTGTGTGTGTGTGTGTGTGTGTGTGTGGTTGTGTGTGTGTGTGTGTGTGTGGTTCTGTTTCCAAAAACAAACAACAGCACCAATAAGTGGCCAAAGATGGAATCGTAAAAATGAAGTTTTCACTTAATCGTCGTCTGAACGAGGTCTTCTGTCTGTCTGTCTGTCTGTCTGTCTGTCTGTCTGTCTGTCTGTCTCAGCTGCTTCACATCCATCCGTCCAACATCTGTTGGACATCCGTCCAACAGAGTGATGTGTTGAGGGAGAAGGTTAACGTTGTTCTGTTCTTCCAGGACGCTCTCTAAACACCTGGTGAAGACGGCCAAGAGGACCATCGGCCGGCAGTACGTGACCAGGAAGAAGTACTCAGCGCCGACGTTTGAGAACCGCAGCAGCTTCCAGTCGGAGTTGGACGAAGACGAGATCTCAGGTAGCCTGTCGATGCCTTCAGGAGGAGGAGAGAACAAACCTCAGAGCACAAGTTAATTTACTGTTGTCAGTATTAAGTTCTGTGTTGGAAGCACGGTGGATTACCGTAATTGCAGGAGTATCAGCTGTTATTTTTCCACACGTTTTGAATCCTGCGGCTTAAACGATGACGCAACTAATTTATGGATTTCTGCGGGTTAACGAGCTTCATTTAGCCTCGTCACATCAGTGAAATGACCAAACAGGTCACATTGTTTTCTTTGGTTGGTGGAATTACCGGTAAATCAAACATATTCACACTCAATCCTTCACTTCAGTCGTTCTCCGCTTTCTGTGCAAATATCTGCTGCCCTGCGTGATGCGTTCAGGTGCATCACGTAACCTCCTGCGCTCCCTGGCCGACCAATCGTCTTCCTCACAATCAGAAAATAATCCGTAAAATACTTTATCAACAGATGAAAACCCTCAGTGTTTGTGTATTTTTGCTGTAATTCTCTCTCTCTCTCTCTCTGTCTCTCTGTCTCTGTCTCTCTGTCTCTCTCTCTCTCTCTCTGTCTCTGTCTCTCTCTCTCTCTGTCTCTCTCTCTCTCTGTCTCTCTCTCTCTCTCTCTCTCTCTCTCTCTCTCTGTCTCTCTCTCACTGTCTGTCTCTGTCTCTCTCTCTGTGTCTCTCTCTCTCTCTCACTGTCTCTCACTGTCTGTCTCTCTCTCTCTCTCTCTCTCTCTCTGTCTCTCTCTCTCTCTCTGTCTCTCTCTCTCTCTCTCTCTCTCTCTCTCTCTCCCTCTCTCTCTCTCTCTCTCTCTCTCTCTCTCTAATACACTACATCCACTATTATAAAGCACATTTGATTCAATTTGAGCACATTGAATATTTACACTCATATT
>OMNM01048651.1:0-23200 GCA_900302745.1 Parablennius parvicornis
CACATTGAGGTTTGAAATTTGAGATTACCCAGTGTAAGGTGTGGGTGGGCTTGGCGGCTCCTATTCGCTCCCAGCCACAGACTCTCTTAGTCACAGCCAAGACAAGGTGGTGGTCTTGATTACCAGAAATCAAAGCAGATTGTTGTAAATTGTGATCATCATTTCCTTTCTGTTTCCAAAGAAAGCATTTTGAAGGTGGTAGGAAATTATTTTTACCAGACGCCGGTTGACATCTCGTATGTTTGGCTTTACCTATCCATCTGGAACACATTACACAGCACTACTTGCTGTTATGGAAACACGGCCAACCTGGTCCCAGGATCAGAGTCAGACCACTGAGCTTGAGATTCAAAGAAAACAACTGATGTCAAAGTGTCATCAGAGGAGACATGCTCTCATGCTCAGCATTAAAGCCTCCAGTACGTGTTGGTGTAACGAATGCAGCAAAAAACAGCACAGTTGCAACAGTGCAGTCTGTGAGCTCAGTGGCCCTCGTGTGCAGGCTCCCTGCTGGGTGCTGTTGGGACGGGGCCACTCCGTGGTTAATTAGTGGGCAGTGCTTTGGCATGGAGAGGCCAAACTCAGCCCACCAGTGAGCTCACTTCCCCTCGTCTTCGCATTCACATGCACGGCCGCTCCCCAGCTATGAGTCAGCCCACGGAGAGCGAGAGGGAGGGCAGGAGACAGGAAGTCATTTTACCCACATCGGGCCCATCTCCAATCTCGTCGCCTGTCGACTCCAAGTAGTGTGATTACAGGCGAAACTGATTAAAACAAAACAACTTAGCCCAGTGACCCCCCCCCTTAACCACACGTATACAGTACACATAGACTGTGACACCCTCATGCCTCCCCTCGACCCACCACACACAGGATGCTGGCAGGATCCTGGACGTGATCTTTTTAGACTCTAATGGCATCCTGATGGAACACAGGTGTCTCCTGATAGTTGCAGCACTTAGGCTGAATACATACAAGATGAGTCAGTGCCCGCTTTCCTTGTTTAATCATTTAATGATTATTATGTCTTTAGGTATTTCCTCATGCTCATTCTTAGAAACTCCTTTGGAGTTGTGTGTGTGTGTGTGTGTATGTGTGTTTTTGTTTGTTTTTTACAGTCGGAGTTAAAAGACTTCATGAATAAAGTGATGAGAAAGCAGGTCTCTGTGGCAGCCACATAAACATGCCTCTGACTTTTAAAGGATTTTCCCTGAGACATCGGATGCAGGTGCTCTGCCGAGATCAAAGAGTCCAAGTAAAACCTACTTAGTTTGAGAACTCCAAGAGAGCTGATTTATTCAGCCATCCTACTGTAAAAATGCCCTGTAGTTTGCTTGAGAACTTCCAGCTAATGATGTATTCCCCCAGAGCTGTTAAGGTGGGTGTTGAATGTTCACTGTAATGGTAAAAAAAAACTAAACAAATCTGCTCATCACCTGCACTATATTTTTATTGGTTGGGAACAGATTGCTCCACAGTTAGGGACCTTGATACTTTATATTTTATTTATTTTTTACCAAGATGCATGGAACACATGGCTTTAATTGTGGGATCGGTAGTGCTTAGAGAACACATCGATATATTACAGTGCATATCACTGCCATGTGCTCAAGGCCGGGGAATGTTTGCATTTAGATAGTAATTGGAATCCACAAAATGAACACAAAAATGTCCCACAAGTCTTTTTCAATAAACTCCAGTGACCCTGCCACACCAGAGACATTTGCTCTTAATATAACATTTTACTGTACACAGTGGACCGGGCGACTGGCTCAAATATGGAATTTTTCCAAAGCACTGTGAGCATTTCCATTGGCTCCCCAAATGCAGCAAAAATGTGAGTCCAATCCATGGTAGTGAATCACTAAGGTTGAGGAAACCATCCAGCAAACAAATAGGCTTTCACTGCAGAACCTCTGCATTGCCATGGGGACCGTGTGTTTTTACGGTGTAAATCAAACATAATAAAGTATAATAACGTGGGTTAATACAAGTGGACTACACAGTGCATTACAACAGGGCAGCGCGGGGACAAGTCACGCCAAAAGGGTCCAAGTTTGAGCGTAAAGAAAGCAGTTTCCCTCAAAATGAGAGTTGTTAACAATCACAGAGCGACCAAAGTGTTTAAAAAAATGCAGTTAAGAGAAGGTAGAGTTGAGGACGTGCTACTTTTGCCCAAAAACATGAGCACGCCCAGCTTGTTATGCCTGTTGGATTCATTCTGAAATTTTGTAAACCTATCTAGACTGTTCAAGAAGTAACATGGCATGAAAAGTTAAGTGTTGACACAATGACGTCAACACTGTAATCAAAGAGAGCCCCGAAGCAAATTAATAACATAATTCTGATGATGACTGTATTTTATTGTGTCCTATCCCTGGGTAGATTTTGCCATGCCAATGGTGACTATTGTGCCTGGCAAAGGCTGACGCGCAATAACTTTTGACCTGTCGATACATGCTTGAATTTCCACTGAGTCAGCTGGATTTACAGTCCTAATGCATTATACGCAAGAGGATGTTACAGTAAACAGAACTGATTATCTGTTTTAAAGAAGGCTCAAATCATGATGGCCGACTCAAAGCTGCAGATATTTTTCTGGCCCTTAATAGTACAGTGGATTAGATTACTGATTACAAATATCTCCATGCTGTTTACTTTACTTTACAAGAGTACTGTACTGTACTCTAATACTTCCTTATATTGTGAATTTGTTTATTTCCATCGATTCATTTCTTTTTGTGCCAAAAGCAATGATTTCAAACATGCACAAAGTATTGCAATATGTTTCCCATTTGTCTAAAAAAAAAAAAGCCAATCACGTCCCGTCACATCACCTCTTGAACCAAGATTTATCCTTTATATTTTTGCCAAGTACTTGAGGCTGGCTTCCGTGTGCAAAATTTATGTATGAGCATCTGTCAAAGCAGTCATAAATAATATTTATTCGGTTGTGAGGCAGTCTATCCTGCTGTAGGCCTCCAAAAGGAGATAAATGTCTTATCTAAACCCAAAACTCTGAAATTGCAGCATGTACAAACACAACTATGAATAAACATGTGGTATGCACACACGGGCACCTTTACTTTCACTTGTTTGATTTCAACCCGGCACTATGCGGGTACATTTCTTTCACAAAACCTGGATACACCCTTCCTCTTATAACAGTATAGCGGCAATGATAAAGCTGGACAGGTTCCAGACACTCCTTCAACAAGGTTTGAGATTGTACTTGGTACTACTATAGAGTTGAGTTCAGAGCACAGAGATCATAGGCCTCAACACAGTAAACATAAATGAGATCAGTCCCTATGGATGACATGTACCCAGTCATTACGTAGCTTAAGGATCACAGCTTTGGCATTGTTCCCTTGTCATGTTTTTTTTCAGGTTGAAATACGCAGGACTGTGAGTTGTGTTTTCTGACGAGGCCTCCTCACCCCAAACCCCATCCAGTCCCATATCATGTCAACATACCGCATCTAATGGTCACCCCAGGGATGAGTGGATTTTCTGCATGGTTTGTCCCCAATGCAGCCTCCTGTAACTGCTTGTATCCCCGCTGAGGGGAATGCCTCACAGACATCCTCGCGGGGAGTTGACAGAGGGTGAATCAAAAACTATTTTACAAGGGAAAGCAAAGCAGGGGTGAAGCACGTCTCAAAGCAACATGAGCAAATAGGGGAGATAAGTCAACAATTTTCAGTGCAAGTACTACCTGCAAAGACGTCTTGTTTTGACATGCACTGTACATAAGTGAGAACAGAAAACTGAAGCCGTGAAGGCCGAGGTGATTGAGCACCTCCACCTTGTGTATGATCACCTGAGCACACACAGGGAGGTTTCAGCAGAGGACGCAGGAGACTTTTATTTATGGCTCAAAAAATCCTGTGGTAACAAAGACAAACTAGGACCAGATACTTCTTTCATCTGCAGTCTCAAAACTTTCAAAGTTAAATCTAAGTCATTTAAAGAACTCACAGAATATTGTTAACAAAAACAAAGATCAGATTCTGGGCCAGAGCATTTCTGTGTGTAGTTTGCATGTTCTTCCATCAAGTTTTCTCTGGTTATTCAGGCTTTCTCCCACAATTGAAAGGCAGACTTATTTTGTTAAATCGAGAATCCAAAGTCATCACAGTTATGAATTCATACCTGTGTTTTTCCTTCCACTCCAGTTTTACAAAGAAGATGAGTGGACGATACTCAAACTGTTTACACTCACACACTGATACAAACAGCGGCTTTCGATAAGGCCTAAGAAGCAAAACTGATGATGCAGTAACTGAAAAAAAAGGCTGTTGGATAGCTCCCATCTGTAAACAATTATATACATAACAAATTTTTGTTTGTGACATGTACATTTGTAATGGAAATGTTGTTCCAGGCACCGTGTTGTTGTTTTCGTGTGGTTTTGAACATTTTTTTCAATCTTTATTTAAACCATGTCGGCTTTGCCAAGTTACAAAGAGGCAGTGTTTTTCCCCTCCTGTAGGATTGTCGAGACTTTATACATTATTATTGAAAAAAAGAACATTTTATTCCAAGCTGAATTTTTAAACGCAAATGTCCACTCTGTTCTGTCTCTGTAAATGGCACTCACTTTGAATATGTGAACTTTTTTCCCACTGAACCAAAATGATCTGTGATGATTCCCACAAAGGCTAACGGAAATGTTTGGTAAATCCCTAAAATTAGAGGGGTAAAGGAGGTGAAATCAAAAGTTGAAGGGTTGATGATTCTGGCAGTTATTTAATGATAGAGAACAAAATTACCCCCAAATTATACTTTTAGGAGCTGAGGCAGAGGGGCATATGAAATTTAAGTTGCATGTTCATTCCTCCACTGTTTCGTGAACCGTAATTGACACCAGCGCCCACATCTGATGTTAGAGCTGATGTTAATTAGGTGTAGGTGCAGACTGTGGCTATAAATGTCATTGCAACAGCTCAGTCGAGTGTTCACAGGAGAAACTTTCTACTATTTTGATTTTTTGGGGGTTTCAAACAAATCTCAGATCTAAATTTTTTTTAATAATAAATCATTATTTTGATGAATCTGTCTTTCAAATCAGAAACAATTTTTGAGATGACTAATGAATAAATGAAAGAAAAATATTTAGTGTTGTAACACACGAAACGTAACTGCAGACTTGGTCAGCTGACACATCCTTATATTTTTAGCTGCTCAGGAATGTGAGCAAACTTACAATGTGTGTCCATTTATTTGAACGATCAGGTGCTTGTGTTGAAGAATAAAATTGATTAAAATGTAAGTGAGAATCAATGTTTATAAAAAGTCCATATGACTGATGATTTCAGTGTTTCTCACACTGTGGCTTTATGGATTTAAATAGAATTTTCCCCCATGGACTAATAAAGTAATTCTGATTCTGATATACTGCCAAATTCCAAACTTCCCCATTTGTTTGTATGTATAAATGAAAAAAACATGAAGAATTACAAATCTGTTTAAGAAAGAATCCAAGTGGCTCTTAAGGCTGATGATGACCCTGTACCATATAAAGACTCATGTTTTGGGTTTTGTGTCTTGATTTGGCACAACTCGGTCTATTATTTCTCGAAGTTTATGTAATCTCTAGGTAACTATTCAACTTTATTCATGAATACACTGCATATTTGTGCCCAGAATACACATACTGCAAACTTGGGTAATACAGCCTCACCGTCCATGTGCTATTTCATATGTACATGAGTACATGTGTACTAAACACTAAAGTCACATTGCTTGTAAATGTTCACTTTGGAACATAAAGGTGCTGTGGTTCCATTTCTGATAGTTTGTATTAACTGTGTTTTGTAACAGGATTATCGTAATCCAGTTACGTTAACTTCACAACTCAGAGAGTAAGAATAAAAGGGACTTTATCGCCTGAATGAGTAGTTGCCTCAAGTGGGATATAAAGACAAACACCCAGGCTTGTTTTTGAGTTGTGAAACACAGACGCAGGGGATGCAGAATCCAGACCTAATAGCCGGAGAGACTTGGCTTGGCCACAGCCACTGATGTTGTAGTGTAGCGGCCATTACCGAGAGACTGCAGCCAGTTGTGGTATAAGGCTGCTTATCTGGAGGTAATGAGAGGTAAAATGGGTGTAATGCGGTTTCATACACGCATATTTGTCTCCACCTCCAGAGTGTCTCCTGACTTTCCCTCCTTCTCCTCTGCCCCTCTGTCAAATAAATCCTCTGTGGCTGTTTTGAAAAATCCTTCCATCTTTTTTTTCTGCCAAAACATTCTTTCTGCCTCTCTTTCTCCCATTGCTCATTAAACTAGTGAAGAAGAAAGCATGTTTAGTGTGAGCTGAGGGGGCCCCCCTGGCTCAGTTGTGGGAAGCGAGCTGTAATGGTTAAATGGAGGGAGGTCTCAAACTGGGGAGAGAGAAGACACCCACATTCAACGCACACATAGATCAGAGAGCTGCAATGTTTTTGGATGATGCAAAGGGTACAGCAGATGAACAGAGGAGCGGCGGGACTCCTGATGAGGCTCAGGTGATGGTGGGGAGAGCGAGAGTGGAATAGCCCAGGGAGAATCTGGCGCTTGTCTGGCCTGTTTCCCGGCCTCCCGTGTTGGAGCTTGAAAAGGAGCAGGTCGTTTACACCCCAGTGAAAAAAGCCACCATAGCCACAGCAGCACCTGGATGTTATTTGGGCTAATGGACTCAATAGTAATCAACTCAGGGGGGGCTTGTCGCTTTGTTTCATGCACCACCTTTTTCCTGCACTGCCTTCCTTTGTCACCCCACCTCCCCTCCTTATCTCTCCCCACCCTCTCCTCTGTGTTTATTTTATTTTGTGGAGAGCTGTGTTATGACAAACTCATCACTCCCCGGATGTATGCAGTCAGTGCTTGGTGTCATGCCCTTATGAGGTATGGGGGCCTTCATGGTTCTGCCAGCCCCACCCGGCCTGCCCTTTCCAGCCAGGGAGGGCTGGAAGGGAGGGGCAGGAGGAGGCTAAGGGGGGTGACTGTTACTCACACCCTGTCCTGTCCTGTCCTGTCTGAAGTTGTGGAAACTTCAAAAAGCCATAAAACCACACAAGAAGATAGAGGAATGCTAAACTCACCTGAAGATATTTCTGTTATTTTCTCTTTTGGACTGTTGTACAAGTTGATAGGCGGCTTCCCGGTTCAGTCCATTCATCTGTCTCCCTTCTATCACCATATAACTTCAAAAAGTTTTAGGATTGTTTACCATTCATCACAACATCCCAGAGGGTTAAACTTTCAGAATGAAGTGTCGTACAGCTCCATAGTACAGTATGATTGTTTATCATGAGGAGGGATCATTCATCCTCCGCCAGCTCCTTTTCATTCAACCCACCAGAGAGTCATTACTGAGTGAGAATGCACACCTCGGCAGAGGAGTGTTTTCCATTACATAGTTTAAGCCTCAGCATCTCTTTCACCTTCTTTGACACACACATTTCTTTGCTCACTGACAAATTCACTGCCGTTGCACGAGACACAAAATAGACTCAAGAGGGATATTTTTCCTTCTCAATGAACTTCAGTGGAACATTGAAGGGAAATAATGATATATTCAATCTTCCAAAATTGTCTTGAAAACATATTTTGTTTCTCATGTCTTTCTGGCTTCGCCAGCTATAAAATAGATGCCAGCCAAAAAGTACCACCTAACAAGAACTCTGCAGAGTGCTTCCATAGAGGAAATAAAATGGGACAAAACATAGCCTTTTTAAAGAAATAAAAAAAATACCAGTGTGATAAAACTTGTCAAACACGTTTCCATCTGTCTCATCCTTTCTCTCTTTTCTAATAGCTCAAATATGAAAAAAAGTCTTAAGCAAAATGTTACATTTCATCATTTTTCCATTCTTTAATTTTCACCACAAAGCCTGACATGTTTTAAGAGGTGCAACCTAATATTGCCTGAACTCCAGGACCTACCACAAAGATCTCTGGGTAAATGGGAGGGAAGGAAGTGCACAGACAGGAGGACGGGCGTGGATGGAAAAGTGCGCAGCAACTTGGCTGCAGCACACCCTTAAGTAACAACACATGGCAGTGAAGGAATTCCACATTCGCGGACACTCTACATGAGCAAGGATGGGAAAGGCTGCCCAGCCTGCTCGCACCGAGCGGCTGACCAGTTCCGTATGGGAAGCTGATAAGGCTCTGCCATACCTAATTCCTTTCCATGTTCTCATCCTGGGTAGGCATCACAATGGGCATGATTCATGGGGGTAATTCCGCCAGCTACTGAGTTGGCTCCTGTCTGCATTTGGGAAGAATGTGACCTCACAATATGCCTCTTTCAGGCCCATCCCTGTCTGATTTCGAGCTGCCTCTCCTTGAAGCCCTCTTCTGTTAGAGGCTGCAGAGCTTGGACAAGGGAATGCAGCGGAAAGCAAAGAAGAGAGGGCATGCTGCAAGAAAACACACTCCTCTTTCCATTGATCCTGCTACATCACTCTGTGCCCTCCCAGTCGAAAGACGGTGAGCACAGAAGAGGGGGATTTAAAACAATGAGCTTGAAAGTCAACCACCATGAAGACCGCAGGGACGAGGCCTGATTGCGCAGGGGGAAGTTGTAGGTGTGATGGCTGTTTTATGTTTCCATATATCAGCCACAGGAACTACTACAACTCTAGCCTAAGTGATGATTCCCACAAGAACATGTGATGCAACTGTATTTTGTAACTTGAGACCTCTGAAGCACTCGCCATCTAGTGCTTAAACAAACTGCAATCATCGTGGGTAATTATTTAGCTGTATTAGGCCATTTGAAGCTTGGTTAATTCCTGGTTACATTCCATCTGTCACAGACACAAAGACCCTTGTCTTTATCTGCACACAGCGCTGAAATATAAATTACACTGCGGAGTGGTTCAGGCAAAATTGAGCCTACAGTGGATGGAACATAAAAGTGTATCATGACTGTTGCCAACAGCGAGTTAAGAAAACATATGATTACTATTGCAGTAAAAATGATAAGGATATAATTGGGTCCTTTAATGACCCAGAGCAATGTAATCTTCAGTAATGGAACATATTATTGTCATAAGAATGTGTGTTTTAACCATAGTAGGGTGATTGTATTTTGATTTTCAAAAATGTTTGGATCTGCCTGGTGATACATGTAATGATACTGAATTTTTGTTCAAATTACATCAAGCCCAACAATGTAGTACTCTGTACAGAGTGACAATCACCTTGTATTTAAAGAGAGAACAACGACAGAAAGCATACATTCACATTTATCAAAAAAAAAATAAATAACAAAACATGTCCTCGTCTCTTGTCCAACAGGACAAGAATGTTCTGTCACCCTGAATTGGATTAATCTTAATGAAAAGCAATCACATGAAAACTGATTTTTTTAAAGTCCAAAATATCTCCTAAATTTCAACTTTTGATGTAAAATGTATATAAGTCAAAACCCCAGTCATCAGTCTTTTTCTCTAATAGTAGTTCTCAGAAGAATGAGCTTTTCTACCACTAGAAAGTTCTGAGAAAAGAGAATAATGCCTCGGAGGTCCAATAAATCTGCTTTTTATTCGAGCAATTCACCCCTACCCCATTTAACTTCGCGACAGGGGAAAATGACTTTATGGACCTGCACCATCATCAAACGGCAATCATAAACATGTACCAATCTGGCACATGTAGCAGCATGCACACACCACCACACATGTATAATAAGGGCGTCAACATCCACACTTTCGTAAGCAGAGGTGGTTTTGTCATGTCACTCTCCTCAACATCCTGCAGCTACAGTCTGCCTCATAGGATGGGAAAATGTGGTGTGATGTCACCTCTGGCATGGCCCTGGTGTCTGAAAACTTTTACATGTGCTGCCCCAATGAATAAGAGGCAGACATTACTCAGAACAAGAGTGGAGACTATCTGCTCCCCTCAGTTGAAGCTGGTATTTGTGAGTATGGACCACTCAGAGAGTTTGTCTGTTTGTTGACTTCAGGTCATTGCAGATCATATCAGTCAGACTCCAAAAAGAAAAACCCTTTGAGCGTGATGCTGTGCAATTCACAAGTCCTCCCCGCCACTTTTACTCGCTGGGTCACGCTGCTACAGTGAGTGCCGCTGGCACTCTTAAAGCGGCTCCGTGGCACCGTCTCAAAACCACCAAGTGGGGTTAGTCATAATAGAGTTTGATCTGGCCATCAATCTTCAAGCTCTCCCCCCCCTGTGATCGGCAATGGCCACGTCTTGCGTTGCAGTTAAAAGCCTTGGCGCTGCTGTACACGGCCTGTGATAAATTGATTGCCGTATGAAGTCCGTGGGGAATGCTGGGAGATCCTGATCCACCCTCGCCGGTTTGTCATTGTGCATTAGCACTGGGCGAGGGGATTCCTGAAGCCTGACTCATGAGCTCCATGGGCAAGCACCTTTCAAGTAACATCCAGCATTCAGAAGAAAAAAAAAAGCAACTGGATATGTAACTTGCACACCCACTTCAAGTTTAACCAAAATACAAGCATTCGAGGCATTTGTGGAAAACATTGTGTCAATCCTGTTAGAGACAGACTGCACAAAGACCAATGCAGTAACATGTTTCAGACACTGTATCATATGTATGTACGAAATGATTTTCATCATTTACATGTCATTCTCCAACCAAATAATCATAAACATAACTTGAAACTTGAGGCCACATGGAGGTGTTGTGGTGAGCCTCACAGGAAGAGCAAATTCTTCCTGTGCATGCATGTTGATTTCCACTGTCCTGCAGTGTAAAAACATACATACTATGTCAATGGGTGACTCGATGTCTGCATATGTTGTCTGTCTCTCTATGTTTGCCCTGTGATGAACTATACCCTGAAGCCCAGAAATAAGTAAAGGAGGTGCATTTGACCTCAAATGACATTGAAAAGTGATTTTCAAAATGTGATTGTAAAATTTTCAAATTTATCCCATTTAAGACCTCCTTGATCAGATACCATTGTCATTTCAAACAGCATCAACATTTCCATGGTTGCCGACAGATCTATTGCTTTATTTTCCTCCTTTCCCTCATGAGAAAGTACACTCACACAGCTGACACTCAGCTAAATAGATTCACTGTTGCTATTTCAGTGCCATGTCTAGACATAAAAACATTTTACAAGGAACCAAAAGCCACAGCTGGGGTTCTGCAAAGTTAAGCTAGACTTGGTAGTAGAAAATGCTGCAAGTGTTCGCTATTGACCTCGAGCCAAGCACCTTGCTGAGCATACACTTCCAATCCATAGATAAAACAGAGTTTGATGAAGTCTTCTTTGAACATCTTTGCACTGGAGAAAAGATTGTCTGAGGTTTTAAAATGTTTATATTAGTGTCTTTTATGGGATGTTTCTTGTATGGATAATTGTTTGCAGTGTCATAAAGAACAAGGCCAACAAAGTGCAAATTACAGGGTTTGTGGGGGTACTGACCACCTATTTTCCACACTTCAAGTCACAATATCTGTAAACAAATTAAAATGTGTTCAACCGTCGACACACACAAACACACACGCACACACACTCACGCACACAAAATGTGACCACAAATGATGTCATTTCAGGCTAATGAACGTTTGGAGTGGAGCTGCACATGCAATTAAAAACAGTGTAGCTTATTATTGTTTTCTTTATAGCTTACACCTCTCACAATGAACATTTGGCACGACAAAGGAAACACTGTGAGAATCACAATGAAAAAACTGAAGTGACTCTGATTTGGATGTTAAGACAATCACTGGGCTTTGCTAGACGGTGCAATTTTACTGAGTCCTTTACTGTCACGTTATCGGTCTGCACACAATATTGATCGAAATGGATTTCAAATCAACATTTTACCTTATATGCATATTTATCTGCAGGTACATTGTTTGACAGAAGCTAATGCACAAAACTGAAAGCTGATCTTTCAATGATGATGACATGATTTTTTTTTTCTTCTTCTTTTTTTTTTTTTACGAACAGCTTGTGATTCATTGATGTGATGATGCACCACTTCCCTTTTGGGACTTCCTCTACTTCCTACATCTGCTGGGTGAATCTCAAATGTCAGCATCGTCGGTTACGTACTTCCCCATGTTTGCATTCATAAAGTGACTCCATTCATGACTGAAAAGGACCGTGATGGAGGATAGGTGCTTTTCAGATTGTCACGTGCATTTTGAAGCATGTTTTCATCTTGATTTTACAATGTTGGAATCAACAATCAAAAGAAGGGACACCCAACAGCATGCAGGGAATAGAGGAGAGTATAGGATTTTAATCAAAGCAGTTGTATGCATCATTTTATATATGTCAATTTTATTTTTCATTGAATTCAATGTTGACAGTAGTTTCCATTATGTTAATATGTTCTGTGTTTTTGAATAAAAGTTAATTTGAGCTAGTTTCATGAAAAGAGGATTTTCAGCGGTGGACCGGAGAGCGCCACCACATTCTATCATACAAAACAAACAAAACTTCTAATCTAAAAGAGATATGAAAAGCAACTGCAGGACTACACTTTCTTATATTTTTCAATTTGAAAAAAAGTAAAAATGGGAACATTTCAGACTTTGGTAATAACTCACATTGCTCAAGTACTGATCATGTGGTAACCTTCATGCAGCCTTTTTACAATGAGAAAGAAATTGCTAACAAAAGCAAGAAACAGATGATTAACAATTAAAAAGGTACACCCACTTAGTAGTCTCAGACCGTTAAGAAATTAACAGTAATAAAAGGCTTAGTAGAAGGGTTGTTTTTCTTGTACATAGTCAGAGGCATCACTTTCACCTGCTTTTATAATTTTTACAAACCAATTTGTTTTTTGTGGAAATACATCAATCATTTGTGTGAGCAACAGACTCAAGATGGCAGGGAAGTGACTTCATAGAAACATAACTAAAATCTACTTCAAGGTTTAAAAGTTCATCAACATTCAGGCTGTAATACAGTCAAATTTCTGTATCTGCAGGCTTGCTGCTGCATTTAACTTCAAAACACGTCCTTAACTTTGAGTAATTTCTTTCCTCCAGCAGAACAACTTCTAATCTTGAGGAAACATATTGTTGTGAACAACCTGGTTCAGCACAACAATAATGACTGAAAGTCCTGTCTTGATTAAAAAACGGTTAAATTGAGCCAAACTCTGATACTGCAGATGGAAAAAAAAATACACAAAGAGTAAGCAGGAAGAAAGGGCCTCCATTAGCCTTCACTGTAGCCTCTGATGATTGATATGATAGCAAGCCCATTCAAACTGCAAATTTTACACATGATTGAGGCTGTATTGGATGTAATGAAATGGCCTTCCTGAATATTGCACTTGAGTGACTGTGTGACTACCAGCACAATAGCTGCTATTATAGTTTTGGGCCTTCGACCCATTTTTCTTTGTACCAGGTCCACTGTGTGTGTTATTATGGCAGAACTCTTGGTGAACCCGCGGCTTTGGTTTCGTGCTGTTACGGATGTGACCATTCCCTCCACCGGGAGCAATTCACAGAGTGTTAATTGACCACCGCAATCACTCAGCAGATTTATGGAAAGTCTGAAAGGTCACAGGAGACTTCCAGGAGAGGCCGTCCAGGGAGCAAGGCCAGCCCCTGAGCTGCAGCTGGGGACTTTCTGGCCTTTGTAAGTACACTACAGGTTTACAAACTCTCTGTCCTCCCTCAATGAACCTGACAAAGAAGATGCCTTGTCCAGAAAAGTGTTATTTGAATGGACCATAGAGGAAAATTAAATTGTCAAGTGGATGTCTTGGGATGGAGATTTTGTGTTATTATGACTTCAATGATGTTACACCAAAGATTATGATGTAGAAATCTGTAAAACACACACACTGTACACATATAATGTATTATCTTCAAATACAGCTCTGACCCAGTTTGTCTCTATTTGTCACATACAGATGTGCATCATTTGCAAGGGGAGGAGTTGTAGCACAGGCAGACTGGGCGTGGGCACTGGGGTCCATCTGGCCCGCTATAATCAGCTTTAAACAACGAAGCGACAGACAAACGAATGATGCAAGTGCACATATGAAAGAACCAACATTGAACCGTTGGCAACAACAACTAACATTCACTTATCTTTAACATATTCAAAAGTTTGATAGAAACCAGTATGCAAGTATAAATGTTGCACAGCGAAAGGATTGACGAGGTTCATTGTTTATCCTCCAGCACAGTGTGTCACTGTGTCAGAGAATTAGTTTGAACCAATGTGCATGTGGTGCTGCATCTGGACACTCTTAATACACTTTAATCCCTCTCTGTCAGCCAGCCAGGCTTGTCCTCATGCCAGCACACCATCTCCAGTCTGTCACTTATCTTCAAACAGAGAAAGCAAGCATTCAGTGATATCTTCCCAGTGTTCGTTTTCTCCGCACAACCCTGCAATAATGAGGGCACTTTTTTGTAAAGAGGTAAGAACAAACCTGTTATTTGACTATAAAGATGCATTTATCTTTAAATCTAGTCTTTGCTACGTCAAGAGGATGTTTGTAGAAAGCTGTGACAATAGGCAGCACAACCACGCAGCTGTATTATTAAAAGATAGTTGGGAGGGGGGAGTTCACTTCTTCTTTTATTTAGTCACACACTGGCACCATTTTGCATTTAATAGCCAACTTGTGTGGACTGAATGGTTAGGAAATTACTCTTCCAGTTTAACATGAAGCCGTTGAGAATAATTACTTTGGGTGTGCCAATAATTTTACAGTTATTATGTGATAAGCTGTATCATTTCTTTTGATGAAATGTGTAACTGTATTTTTGTGAGAATCGCCTAGGCGTGATGATTTATGATGCCATAAGTCTGCGTATTTGCTACATGGAGCCGGCATGGTGCATGGAGTCTAAATGCCATGCTCGCTTACACAAAAACGCAGCACTAATGGGTTTGTGTTACATTGCTAAATCAACTCGAGCTGTGAAGCGGCTCCCAGCAAACCTTTATGATCCATTAACCACCAGGCGTAGTTTTGCCAGGGTTGCCGGTGCCAGCTGGCAGAAACTGACAAGCCTGTATCATTCGGAGCCACTGCCAGCGATAGCTTTACTGAGGTTTGCAGAATTCCCCCCGTTCTCCCAAGCTGATTACATACATGTTGTTTTCTCATTAGCCGGGGCTCCTCATGGTCCTGTCTTGTGGAAATGTTTGATAGGATGAAGGTAGACGCAGTGCTTACAGTATCTTAGACTCGACGTCTGCAGACAGTTCGGGAAGACAGACAAGTCTGTGGAGTGGTTTGAGTTTGGGTGGAGACAGCAGCATTTACTGTAGAAACTGCAGACAAATATGCATGGACCCCACCCCCGGCTTGTGATCAACTCCTCTGTCATCAGTGTCTTTATCATGCAGACAGAGATTGATATCCAAGGATCGGATTCCCTGAGATTCCTTGAAAGTCCCATTTTTCAAACATTTGGAAACTTGAAATGTGCTGTTTGACTCTTTTATCGTCTCATTCATGAAAGCTGGCAGAGCTTTCCTGCGCACAAATAAGCTGCTGATTTTCCAAGTCTCTTTTTGACAGTTGTCAATGCATGGCTTATTTCTGAAAACAAATAATGACAGTTTTATGTCTGTTTGTGTGACCGTGCAGTTATGCGGTTGCTATCGTCAAATACTGAAACCACTCCTGCAAAGCTTTTCTCCTGAACATCAAAGCATTATGTAGATGACTATTGTTGTCATTTTTCATGTTTAATGTACAAGTGAAAGGCCAGGACAAAAGACAAGATAATTATCATTGGAAGGAAGTGAATTGTATAGGGTAGGATTATGTTTACATCGTAATCGATAATCATTTGGATTAAACATAATCTTACTGCATGTAATAACCGAGTCTTAAATCCTGCTTTTCTCCTCCAAAGTGAACATGATCTACTACCTACACGCCCCTGGTCTCCAAATACATTTGTTTTGACTGCAGTCACATGGATGTGGGGGAATTCCGGGCAGACTTTTATCAGAGTTTTAAAAAATACTAGTGAGGCAGTATGGAGCTGTTAAATGTACATGTATTCATCGAGTAGCCACTTTTATCTAGGTAACAGGTAGAGAAGACCCACTCGAATGAGACACTTTCCCTGGCCTGGATAACTCAAGAGATATCTGGAGCAAAGGAGGAGCAGAGGGAGGTGGTAGTGGGCAGGAGCAATAGAGGGAAAGAGACGAACAACAATAGTTCAAAGCCTCTTTGTATTTTGGTTTGTATTTGATCCATTGTCCTCAATGGTCTTTAGAGACCACCACCAATAAGGCATCATCTTACCCAGGCTGACAGGCCTTTGTATGGCCAAGATGGTCAGAGAGATTAGGTTCAGGACAGGTGAAGCTTGGGGTTAAAGGGGAGTTGGAGGAGCTTGTCATTGCTGTATGCTGTTCCTAAAAAAAAAAAAATCAAAAATCAAAAAAACAACACATGAAATGATAGATTTGGGATTTTATCTGTGTTAAATGCTGTAATCGCATGCAATGTATTGTTAAAGGATTTAAAAAAATGCGTAATGGGAAAAAAGCTCGATAGGCAGGATTGTAAATCCCTTCCTGGAGGATTATCACAACGGCCCATTTTATTCCTCACCAGATTTCCCTCCTGTGTAATTGCCATTTGTCTTTATCTCTTCCTCCATGGGAAAATTGATGGCTGGAATACCTTGAGAAATCTGCAAAAGAAGAATATCAAAAACAGAAACATATAAGTGGCATACCACAATGGATGAGAATGTGGAAGACGCTAATTATACAACTGTGTGATTTATTGTCATGAACAAAACACTGACGTTTGAATCCAGAAGGCTTCACTTCTTAGAAAATGCAACATCTGGTCAAAGCACTGTTAACTGATTTGCTTCAGTTTAGTTTGCACTGAGGTCTGAATGAAAAAAACGTCACGAATTACAAAATTAAAGTGAGCCACAGGACAGATTTTTCTTTCAAAGTAACTTGGAGATATGCATGATTTTACAATTTCTGGAGTCATTGGCTACGTTACAGTCACAGTTTTCAACTGCTCATTAGGATAAATACATGGATTAATGAATTTAGAGTTTGTACTGTAGACGTGGTTCAGATAAGCTGCTGGAGATCAAATCGAGCATCCTGAAGCAAAAGGCAGGGATTTTTGAGTGTTTTAGATTCTTGTGATTTACTGGGATTTTCCTACTTCTGTAGGAAATCAACTGAAAAGGAGAAAATATCCATCCGTTCTCAGTAGGGACGTGCCTTGGAGATATCGGTGGTTCAAATTGCTAATAGCCGTGTCATGATGTGGGAGATTCAGTATTTAAGCCACAATTTGTACTTACGATCTATTGTTGAAACACCACATTCTACCAGAAGTGCTGCTATCCCTTCAAAACCACATTCTAACCATCGAAACAATGTGCCATGACACAAAGCTCCAGCCATCTCAATCTACTTTGCTGCAGCTGACGATGAACTCACTGGACCAGATGATTAGTAATGTGGCTGATACAGGAGATTAATTTCATGGATGTGCTACTGACAAATCTGCTGCAACAGTATAATGCTATGACATTGCTGGGATTTTTTTCCAGCACTTTGTTGAATGTATGCCACAAAGAATGAAGGTAGTTTTGAGTGCAAAAACAGTCCAACCGTCTACTGGTGAGGTCTACCAAATGTTGAATTTGATCAGATTGTAACGGGAATGTTTGTTTTCCTTCGTTTGGATGTTGAAAAGGTGTTCAAGATAAGTAAACTTTAACAAGCCACACAAGTTTAAACATTAAGAGAGTTTACTGCAAGCTGTCGAGTTAGTTTTCTTATCTTGACAACAACTCTAACCTTTATAAAACTCTTAAAACATATTTTCACTCTCAGAGATCTAAATTTAAAAAAAATACTTCTTAGAAAGTGTCGCGACATCGCCCTATGCAGCACCCCGGGTTCAGAATGTGGACTTTCGGCCGGCTCATGAATGGATGGGACAGAGATTTTATCGGGCCTTAGGGAGGATGTTTGCAGAGTGGGAGTGGAAGGGCTGTGAGCTTCAGTGTGCTAATGCAGCTAACAGCCAGGAAGGCAGAGTGTTGACTCTGCAGATTTAGGCCAGCTACCGATGGCTATGGGGCTAAATAGTGACCCCATGGACTAATAAAGAAAATCACCTCAGGCACGAGCCACAGGGGTCAGAGGTAACAGTATGGCTGGGAAAACCACAGGCCACAGCTTTCGATCACTCCTCTGCCTAATTGAAATGACAGTTGAAGACTGGTGGGGGTAACCGTGTTTATTTACGTCTTTGTTACGCAGTGAGCAAGCACAAAGATATGCCTGGCCCGGCCAGGGATGACATCGCTCCTGTATGCTGTCTGGCTCCGGGATCTCTGCACTAGTACAATAAGGACTTCCTGTCTGCCATCAGATTCCCCAGCATTCCACCCAGGCCTGGCGTGAGTTGAGGGGGCTGCCGGGGACATGGTTTTGTGAACGAGGACGAGTCCTAATCAAACTGACAATATGAACCTGTTCTCTTCTTTTGACCCCTGAGCTGACCCTCAGTCTAAGCTGCTGTGTATTTGACAGCTGGAACAGGCTGTGGTGTGCTGAAGCTGGAGTGTGACAGGTTTCCTGTGTTTAAACAGCCTTGGGGAGACACAGACCGAGAATGTCGGGACTCCTTTTCATTGTGCTGATATCAGCAATTTTACAAAGGCTTGGCCCCTAGTCCTGCAGCTGTAACAGCGAATACGTGTGTTTAGTAAGTGTTGTCAAAGAAAATGTGGATCGCCATGACGGCGTGTTCCTGTTAGCTCTTAATGGTCCTAAAGTTTATTGCTGATACAACAAAAAAGTAGAATATAAGATGGCTGCAGTGAACAAGAGGTGTAACCCACCATATTACTTTCAATAACAACCAGGGTAACCTAAGAGAAAAGGAGTGGGACAAAAACAAAAGAACATCAAACTGTGGAAAATGACACTAAAGTAACTCTGAATGTTCAGAGAAACAATGACTTTCCAGTTGCTTCAGCTCCACTAGTGTAAAGGCCCTGATGTTGCTATTTGAAGAGATGGGGGAAGACGGTATTCATGGTCTCTTGTTTCACTTGGGTCAAGGTGAGAGAGCAACCTTTGGCAACCTGAGTACTAAAACAGCCCGCTGCCGTCTAGCGTGACTAGACATTCTGCATTAATGGCCTCCTGAGAGGACCGTCAGCACAGGAGGAAAAGAACACAAATACTCTTCCCGCAAACCAGCAGCACAGAGGACAGACGAGATTATTTGTGGGGCAACACACTCCACACAAAAGTTTGAGGGATCGCAACCAGATTTTAACACCTTAAACCAGAAAATAAACACAAAGACCCAGATCTCCTGGCCTAGCCTAGATAATATCTGCCACAATAGACGAATCAAAATGTGATGAGGTTTCGGTTTTTAAAAGCTGACAATACATCACAAAATGCTTTTTTGAGCAAAGCAATTTCCTGTGCAAAATGACAAAAATGTTGAAGAAAATATCTATGGACAGGCTGTGACACATTTCGAGGTGGAGTTCAATTTTGTGTCATGCAAACTCTGAGAATAGCAACGAGATGAATAAGGATATGGTCACTTCAAAAGTCCATTCAGAGCAGGAAATGAGCAACTATTGTGCTGCCTTTTTCTCATTTAGCAGCTGAGAAGGTTCGGGTTCCTATCATTACTTGGGCCTGTGAAATTAAAGGATCACAGCCTGGGTTCATCAAACGTTGGCAGCTTGCACAAAGTTTTTCACGGCTGATCAATAAGAATACAGTACATTTGATCCTGTTGTGTCCCAGAGTTTTTGTTAGGGCCATTAGTAGGTGTTGATTACCTGTGATAGCATGCGCTTATAGATAGCCTTTGTCCTGCCGCTACGCTTTAATAGCAGGTTTTATGAGAAATAAAGAAAGAGGAAGAAATTGGGGCAATACAATTTCATTTCCTGTTATAGATCACATTAAGTTGAAGATGTTGTTACAGGTTTTGTTTATCAGTTTTGAATGAGCTTCCCTTCACTCAGCAGATAGGTGGATACACACACAAGCATAACAATTGTAATATAAAAGAAGGTGCATCGGCTGTGATATGCAAATATGATATCAAATAGTCTTAACAAAAACTTTTTAGTCAGTAATTTGAATATAATGAACTGGAGAGAAGCAAACCATAATGACCTAATAGAGGAAACCACATGCTCTATTTGATGTTCACAACATTTAGTATTATTGTACTAATTACACAAGTCTGTGCAATGAAGTAGGTTAACTGACTGTTCTTTGCTATGTTGATTTTTGAGTTTGTTTGGGACAAAATAGTTTGTTTCTTGTCCACTTACACATGTAGATGTTATGGCAAAAGCATGCCTCAGTAAAACATATCTTTCTGTTTGTCCATCTATCTAACAATACAGCGACATGCCAGTACAAGCACATAGTAAAAGAGGTGATTTAGTTTTTTTTCCGGGAACCCCTGATATTTGTAACCCCCTTAACACCAATATATGGACATATGGTAGAGCAGACATCATGAAATGAAGCCAATAATGAGTGATAATCCACTGTAAGCATTAGACTGAAAAATGGGAGTGGGGGGGTTTATGTTTCAGACCTTGTTTATTAGTTTTAGTTTCACGTTAAGGACATGCCAAGGGGAGCTATACTTTTATAGTATACAGTCGCACTACACTGCTTCATAAACAACTGTAACTCACTTCACTTTCTTCAGGATCACTTGTCTGCTAGAGCGCTCTGGATCTATCCCCTCACTCACAAAGAGTCATAAGATTTCTCCGCGGTCCCATTTGTTTTATTCATGGCTATTTCCGAAAGGTAAACACATTCCCCTCTGCTACAGCGATGGCATGAATCTAATCAGTAGTTTACCCCATGCTCCTTCACTGCCTCTCCAACGGATCTAAATTTATAGACCCTTAAATGGAGGAACTTTATTTTTTTAAATCAAACTTGATTATCATTTAAATATCTTTGTTGCCGTGCTCAGAGAATCTCAGCCAGCAGACAAATTCAGACTAGACTTAAGTTTCTCCCACGGACTGCACTGACTAGAAATTAGTCATCTCAATCAGAAGAAATTACTGACCTTTGTAACTTGTAACTGGCTGTAACTGGTATTCACATTATTCAGATGATGATTCACACCACGAAAAGATCGTTTTTCCTTTCTGACCCACAAAAATGTTGGTTTATCTTGTCAGAATGAATTGTAAAATTTGCGGTAAAGGAAGTTAAAGGACATTGAGCACAATTCCTCTGGAAAAAAGCCACAATTTTTTTTTCTGTCTTCTCCAAAAATCAAGCTGACTGAGTGTGCGAGCAGACAAAGCACATCTCTTTAGGAGAGTGCATGGTGTCAGAAGGAGTTATATAAAATATGCTGACGCGTTGGACCTCTGTCATGTTTTTAATGCCATTGACCTGTTGGCAAGCTTCACCTCCTTGTGCTAACACTTCAATGAAAACCTCATGAGGCCACGGTAAATTTGTCGCAAAGAAAAGAAGTCCATGAACAGTGCTGAACGCAGTGAGGCCCGTGACTATTGTTGCCATCTGCTCACCATTTCGTCCAACAAAGAAGATAATTGAATCTGAAATCACTTTTCTCTTTAAGTTTAAGAGTGAGGGTCGTGTCTGTGACTGAAGTCCCCACCACAATGGTGCGGGCCCTTATTTGTATTCTTTATAGAGCTATTTCCTTGAGGTTGCCTCTTACAACATCTGCCCCTATCCGTCCACACAAATATGGACCATCTAATCACCTGCCACACTTAATTAAAACCCCCTTCACTGCCTTTATGAGAGGCATCAAAGGGCACCGTGCCCAAAGGGGTCATGCAGATGAAACTTAAATGGTGTGCTTCCCAAAATCTTTGCACAATAGAGGATGCTAAAAAATCTCTAAGCTGGTTTAGTGAATATAGGTCATTGTTGGCAGCTGTGGGTAATGTGTCCACGGCTTGGCCTGTGGTCCAGCATGCTGCTCGCCATATTTAACACCCTTTGTGCCATCCTCTCGGCACTAATCTGTCTTTTGACTGAGTGTTAAAATTAATTTGCAGTGATTTCTATGAGGGCACAGGCATCGTTAGGAAACCTCAAAGGGGTTACAAATGGACATGTTGCCAATAGTGGGCCTTTGTCCTTAGTCTGCGCCTTTCTAAACACCCATGACAGCAGCTTTGAAATGCCTGCCCGATGAGGCTCAGATGAGCTAGCTGGGGACGTCGCAGTGACCACAGTTGCTTGACTGTGAAAAACTTCTCATGACAAAGACTAACAGAGCATAGAAAGTAATGAAAGAGGACCAGATTCCTAAAGTGCCCTTCAGCGCTCTGTCTGCATTGGTCAGAGGGGTCTCGTGATAATCCTTGATGCTTCCGAAATTACAGATAAAGCTTATTTTGATTTTCTTTTATTTCCTCAAAGCTATCTCTGTCGTCCCGAAGGAGAACATCAGTTAAAAGAGATAACCATACACTTCACAGCACTTGGCATCTACACAAAATGGTGTTCCCATGGGAAAATAACAGGCATGACTGTTTAGTTGAGCTTTCCAGTAGTGCTCATAATACCATTAATTGTGTTCAGGGAGAGCTGGAGAAAGGGCTCGCCGCAGAGTGCTCTGGAAGAAGTCGTATCTTGTAAAGCAGGTTTGTGTGAGCCTGCTGCAGTCTGCTTTTATATCCCCGATTCTCTGGTATATATCCTCTGTCTTTTATGTTTTATACCTCCTGTAGCCGTTTGAAAAAAAAATCTTTTTCCCTCTGTATATCTCTCAACCCTCCTTCAGATAAACTCTCAGTATCTTACTCTGTGGTCATAAAACATGATGGACAAATTAATGACATTTATGCTGTCTGCAGGAGTACAGCCCTCCCGTCTCTGTTAGTCTCACTTCTACTCCATTAAGACAAAACAAAAAACCTTGAAACATGAAGGGCAGAGGCAGTAGAATCAGAGACATAAAGAGGACAAATGCACAAATGAGTGAGGAGGATGGTTGTGGGTGGGTGCTGTGAGAGATTAAACTTCCATCTCAGTCATAGACGCACTCAGATTCCAGCAAGCCAATCAACCAATCTAAGACAAATGATTTTGTCAAGCTTTCCTGCCACACTGGGCGTGGGAACAGCATAGATTCTCATTAAAAAAAAAGAGAGGAGCCTGTAAATTATTTCCGTGCTTCTTCAAAGACCCGAACAACA